>OY735200.1:85914439-85926939 GCA_963457665.1 Thysanoteuthis rhombus | reverse complement strand
TAAGTTCCTTTTGTCAATCCAGTAATATTTTTATAATATTGAAACATGCAGATTATCTTTCATTCATCATGAGAGATAGGATGGGTCAAAGAATTTTTAAAAGATTACATTTCCACAAGCATTCAGTGAACACATACTTTTGTCATAAAAAAATAAATTTGCCATCCTACATAGAATTGGTATCGAATTGTTTTTGGAAACTAACCAAAAGATTTGCTCTCAAACTAAGAACTGAACGAATTGCACAAGAGAGGATCGTGTTCACGTGGAGGGATCACAAAACGGCACACGGCATTGGATTAAAATAGGAGTCATAAAACCATTAGAAGAACTCCAATCGTAATGAAGAGGCCATTTTGTAAGAATGTCACACCACCACTGAACATAACGACTTACAACGTGGATCCTTAGGAGTCAAATGTAAAACTGTGGCTGGCAAAAACAATATGGTGTTGAGATTTAGACGAGTTCAGAAAATATTGGCTCCGCGACTCCGACGGCCGAGGGGTCTGATGAATTCAGGATGGACATTAGAAGTGAGGCTGCGGGGGCTGCTGCAGATGATTCTGATGGTGAAGATAGAATGGACAGATTAAAATACCACTAGCAAAATCCTTTCATGTTAGAACTTCATGTTATACAAAAAGAGGTTGGAAAACGCTCTGGGATGAGCAGAATCCGAATGATTCGTAGAATGTAAAATCATCGCATAAATAATGTCCGAAATCTGATATTAACTGATTGGATGATATTTTCGCGTTTTCTGTTTTTTTCTAAATGATAAAAGTACATGCATACATACATCGTCACAGTACAATTCAAGTACGACGGACATTAAAAATATAATGACGATGATGATGATGATGATGATGGGTGCTCTCAAGAATATTGCTGACGAGTATGGGGGGAAGAATATTGACACAAACGTTTAGGAAAAGATGAGGTAACATCTGAAAGCTATAGAGGCTAGTAGGTGGGTGGGGAGAGGGTAAAGATATAAAAAAAATCACAACAACCACAGAGAACTTCAATGGGGGAAAAAGGAAAGAATATATTAAAAAAAAGAATGAGGACAAAAAATGAAATAAAGACTTCAGGAAATAATTTGATATCGTGTGAAAGTTTCGGATATCTTTTGTTGGAATAAACGAAAGAAATTGAAAAAAAAAAGAAAGAAAGATAAAAAGAAGTGGAAGAAAGGAAGAAAGAGAGAAAGAGAGAAATGGTGAAAAGAGAAAAAAAGAGAGAGGCAGAAAGAGAGAAAGGTAAAAACGAAGGAAGAAAATGGTGAGAGAGCGGAAAGGAAGAAAGAAAGAAAAAAATTGGTTGGAAAGGGAGGAACCGAAAGGAAAAAGAGAAAATAGAAAGAAAGAAAATTGTAAGAGGGAAAACGAAAGAAAGAAAGAAAGAAAGAAAGAAAGAAAGAAAGAAAGAAAGAAAGGAAATAGTAGAGGGAGAAAGAGGGGGTAGAAAATAGATTGAAAGAGAGAAAGAAGAAAAAGAAAATGGTACGTGCATAAAAAAAAGGAAAATATGGAAGAGTGTCAAGGTTAACGGAAAAAGATAGGAAAGAGGAAAAAAGACTGCTAATGGAAAACAGATGAATGAAGGATGTGTGAAAAAAAATTAAAGAATGAAAGTAAACAAAAGAAATATATGAGAGAATGAAATGAAATAGAAAGATGCTAGAGAAAGAGAATGGATATGGGTGAATAGATAGAGAGACAGAAAAAAAACGAAAAAGAAAGAGAGAGCTGACAAAATTGGGGTCAAATTAAACTGGGTGTGAGATTAGCGGTGGGGGGGCAAGAACAAAAATCCCAAGATCTACCGAAAGAGTCCTGGTGACCCAGTTGTCTACTTCTCATCCCTTACTTTATTTATTTATTTACTTATTTACCTACCTCTGCCAACGAAGTTGGGGAGGTATATCTATTTGGCCGTGTCCATCTGTCTGTCTTCAAAAGTTCTCAATAAATTTCAACGTAATTTGGTAGAAAGTCGGACCATTGACTAATAATTGATTAAATTTCGAGCGGCTGCGGGACTCTTCTTTCAATCGAAAGATATTTCCATTCTTTTCATAGATTTATGCATTCGTTATTGTCTGCCCGCATGATATCTCAAGGAATTCTTAATGAATTTCAATGGAATTTCGTGGATGGATGGGCTTTTCGGGGGAAGAATTGATCAACTTTGGAGGCTGATACAGGAATATTTGAAGAGAGATGGTTTTTTCTCATGAATTTATGCATTCGATTATACCTGCCCACACGATATCTCCCAAAGTTATCGACGAATTTCAATAAAATTTCGCGCAAGGGTGGATCGAGAAGTTAGGTAGAAGAGATTCAATTTGATGGCGAACTCTGGGATATTTTTTCGTTTGAGAGATATTTTCTTTAATCATTCTGCAGGAAAACGAACAGTGATTAAAAACTTCTCAGCTTTTCAAGGGGAGTGACTTGATATTTGTGAGAAATGCATTCTCTCACCTGTTTTTTTTTTTTTTAATCTAATATTCATGCTGTTCTCAATAGGTGTACGGCGTTGGCAAATGCATGCTCTCTCGGGGTGCTTTCCAGTTTATTAGAAACTGTAAAAAAAACTGTCACCAAAACTTGACGCATTTTCCTTCAGTTTTCAATTTGGTCTGGTCGGCTGACAAGTTGACTGGAGCTCCAAGATTGAAAATTTAAACATTTACACCTTACATCTACAAAAAATGTCCTTTTTTTGTTTTTTGAAAATGTCACCAGTAGGTTTTTAATGGTGAGTCAATTTGTAGTGTAAATTTATGCTAAATTAATCCATTGGTAAGTGCCTGGTAACATTCACGAAAATATTTTGAAAATTCAGTTTTTTATGCAATCACTACCCAACAAGAAGTGAGGTAAATTATTTATTGATCATTGGTTTTTTTTCCATTTTTTAATTGATCACCCCCAACACAACATGCTCCTGAAACACATTGGTCATGAGAAACTAACCAGACTAATTCATTTATTTATTTATTTCCTTCGTGGAGGTGAACTAAAGACGGGTGACATTTATTACTTACTGGTGTCTCTCCATTTTAAATAAGACTTTGTCACGCTAAAAAGGCGAAGAGAAAGAAAAAAGGTAAGATAGAGAAAGTTGACACACCCCAAGGAGAAAAAAGTCAGTCATTTTGGGGGTAGGCAAGCCAATAAAAATAGGCGGGTGTATTAGTGGAGACATATGCCACCCCTAACTTCTTATCTCAGACACCACGACCATTTAAACCACCATCTCCCTGCCAAATCATTCATGTTTATCTACTCCTCACCGATCAGGGTTGCCAAATAGTTGGCCAGAAAAATGCTAAAGCGTGAAAAGTGATTATTGAAAACCGTCAACCCAAAATCTCAGCCGGATCTGGTTGCCTGGCTGACTGGCTATGTATGTATGTATTTATGTATGTATGTATGTATGCATGTATGTATGTACTCGGTTAATACCTGTACCGGGCGAAAATATACTTCCTCCTCAAAATGTATTTGTAATTATAACATATATATCACGCGAATATGCTGTACCAATGGAGCTTAAGGGCGGAACATTTAAAAATCTAATGCTTACTATGTCCAGGAAAATCTTTTTTTGAAACCCCCATAAGTTCTTTAGTGGGGGTTCAATTTACAATGTAAGTCTGTGCTTAATTAGCATTCACTTTTCTTTCAATTTGGACCTTTTTAGAGATGACTGTCCAAGGCAAGGGAAGAAACTTATTCCGTGATCACTCCCTTTTCCAAAATTTCGATTGATCACCCTAAACAAGAGATGTTGATTGCATGGCAGTTTCTATTGATTGACTAACCAGTCCGGTTTTATTTTTATTTTTCTTCAGATGAAGTAATGTAAATCAATTTTTTGTTCAAATTCTACAGCTATTTAACTTCATATGAAACTTTCGCTGGATTTTTCATCGCCACCTCACTATAAAAGCCTCAATGAAGTTGCAATAAAAAGCGGCAGGAAGATTAAGATGAATATAGCATTTGAAATACTGACTATGATTGTTTATAAACATTGCAATACGTTACATACCAAATATAAGAATCTATTGAAAATAATACTACAACAAAATCGAATTGGCCAAAATTTTAAATATGGCCAGAGCCAAAAGTTAATGGCCAAATCAGTTGTCCAGCAAGGATTCTCAGCGCCGGGGTTCAAAGACTATGCCCGAGGGCAGTATTCTATGGAGTAGCATGATTATTATTTTATAATCTCTATAGACCAGGGGAGACTGAACCCTCTCATCCCATGCTACGCCTCTGAGTCAGATGTTTTTCCAAAACGGCTATATTCGTTGAATTTGGCCATAAATACTCCAAAATGGCGATCCCGTCACCGAGCAGTGTCTTCTCTCTTGTCTAACAACGATGATATGAAATGAATGAATACGTCACGTGAGTCTAGTTATCTATTCTTTCTGGATGGTGCCGCTCATTCTAAAATCGTTGGAAGTCATTTGCGAAACACGAAGCACCGAACATTGCTCTTTTGTGAGACGACGAAACTATATTTAATCCCTTTTTTTATGGGTCCAAAAATAAAAGGCAAAATAACCCGTGGAAAATGTGAACTATGTATTCCAGTCCCCATCCCATTGTAACGTCTAGCGGGTAAGGAAATGTTACGCGCTGCCATATGGTCAATTAGTTCCTTGCTCACGTTTCAGTTGCGTATTTCGAGAAAATAAGTATTTGTAAGATTAATTGAAGATCTGCCGATTGGAGAAGACTAGCAAGGTGACCTGACGCCATTCGGAAAGAAAGTAAGCAAGGAAATAGTTATTTACAAAGCTAATCATTATTTCACAGTGAGACGCTCAAAATATCTACTAAGCAAAGAAATATTATTACAAGAGACTATCTAAGTAAAAACAAACTTGTTATCAAATTGATATTTCTTGGTTAATTTTATTCTGTATACAATTTGCAGGAGGTTGGCCTAATGGATGCCTCTCTTGCCTGTGTATCTCCAGTTCGGATTATCCAGTTACTTTTGTATATCCGTCTAATCGAGAATATCTAATGGAATAATTATTTATAAAAATAACATTCAGAATAATAGCAGTAAATCATTATTAAAATCATTTACGAATGGATTGACACAAACCAGAGTATCAAGATGTCACTCTCATCAGACCTCTGCCAAGAATCAAAATATAGTCAGTTGTGTCATCTGCCAAGTATCAAAACGTTGAAAAGACACTTCTACTTGAGATAAGAGTGTAGTATGTGTGCACTCATTGAAAAGCGTTTCATAAAAGATATATATATATATATATATATATCAATCATTTGTGTAACATTTTATATATAGCTATGTGAGGGGGGTAAAATGAGTGAAAATCTCATTCAACGGTTCATAACTGATTGTACATTCTGTTTCATTCCGAAAAGATTTTCATGTGAACTTCTTTTATTGAACAGAATGTATAATTTGTAATGAACCACAAGAAAAAAATCTTCATTCATGTTATACCGATGGTATCGGGCATTATTTTGAAAAAAAATACTCATTCAATACTTATGCACACGCTTGGATTGGACGTCAGACGTATCTTTCTAGCTTTCCTGACATCAGAGCATCCCAGGATCAGACATTTTATATATATATATATATATATATATATATATATATATATATATATATATATATATATATATATATATATATATATATATCATTGATTATAATCTGGAAGAATATTTATGAATGAGAGATGTTATTTGAAACTCTATTTGAAATGACCTCCCCTTGTTGCACGCAGAATGAGTCACTAGCGTAAATAGGAATAGACAATCAAAGAAAAATGGGACAGCGGCAGGAATCGAACCTGCAACCGATAATGTAGCCGATAATGTATAGAAACTGACAGCTGTGGTTTCATGTTTCTATGGGTAGTCTCGATTCAGCCGAGATGTCGGACCCGATTGGTTTTGTGTATTTTGAATAACTTGTATAACCAGAAGACGAAAATATATGACTCTACAAGGATGACAGCCTATTAATTGTAGATAATAACAACGCAAAAATGCGAAAAAATAAGGAAAAAATACATCATAAAAGAAATGAAAAAATTGAATTTCAAAGTTGAAATTAAAAATTCTATATTTTTTCGATGTTACTTTTAATCTGAATAATTACACTCATAAACCACACAGAGAAGAAAAGTATCTCCACTTTGTGAAGCTGGAAAACATCAAAAGTAATGGCCAACCACTAAACAAGGAAAAGAAGAAAAAAAAGATATATATAAACAGAATGAGAAAAAGCTCCTACACCCTTGAAAAATAGACCCATATAGGGATCTAAAACAAATCGAATCATTCGCCTGAAGAAGCCTAAACAGGGCAGAAACATAAGTGTGTCTGTGTAGCGAAACCTCTACTTCATTATATATGTATATATATATATATATATATATATATATATATATATATATATATATATATATACATATATATATATAATTATTATTACCTCTGTTGACGATATTAATAGTACCTCAATCATCTTATTATCATTAGTTTCTCCTAGTCAGCACGTGCCATGTGGTGTTCATGCTTTCTTTTTTTGACAACCAGAGAAATTCCTTAACGAATGAAAAGGCAATTTTTTCACAAAAGGAACAAAAGAGAAATTTTTGTTATGGGATATGGAAGATACTCATCTGCAACTCATATCTGAACTCGCACATAACGAACTCTCATTCACTGAAGCACGTAGAAAGACGTACAGACACAATTACTTATAGGCCGAATTCGTTTTCTATGCTGATAGCTATTACACTATCTCATACCTCAGGGTGTATAATATATACTAGTCGAGTACCCTCCCTACGAGCGGTAAATTTGGATAGTATATATAATGAACTATGTGATTACCCACTTTATTTCTCACATCCTACCAAGGGACGCATTCAAATTGAGCTAACAATTTTACTGATGAAAATATTTCCTACCTACCATTGGAAACAATGATGTCTTGGTTATGGTTACATATCCTTACGTTGAGGTCATTGTTAATAAAGATATAGAAAGCAAACATGTAGAGATATAATTGAGCAGAAATCAATCATTGCAGTCGTTCTGGTTACATATCTTTACGTAAGATCCGTTCGTTAAAGGAAACCCATGCCCTCAAAAAATGACGGCAGTATTTAAGAAATTTTGTAATTGCATTTCATTTTTTCTTTAATATCAAAGAATTATGATGCTCTGCTTATTTTCTTGTCTTGTGGGGAGACTACTCTACAATTAACATTTGATAGTTATTTCCAACCACACAAGCATCAGCGAGATATATAGCCATATACGTGACGCACTAAATAAGTAGATGTGCGTTAGTTGCGCGCGTATGTGTGTGTGTTGAAGAGAATATAACCAGCAAACTGGGGTCTTAAACTAGGTTTCTGCTGCTACTATATTCATTTCCTCTCCTGGAAAGTTCATCCCTTGGGCTACGCCAGTGGTCCTATGGAGCAATAAGGCTATTTGGTAAGAATGAAGGTTCGAATTAAGTTGAGAATGAATTAAGACCCACAAATTGAACAGCTAGTAGCAATATATATATATATATATATATATATATATATATATATATATATATATATATATATATATATACATATATATATATATACATATATATATATATATAATAGTCGTATCTTTCATGCAGAGTGTCAGTAGCAGCCATCAGCCCGTCACCCTCCTGCTCTCTTATTAAACTTCCTTTCTTTTCTTCCTCCTTCATTCCTGCTCTTTTATTGAACTTCCTCTCCTCTGCTTCATTACGCTTGTTGAACTGTTAAACTTTCTTTTCTCCTCTCTCATTCTTTACCCCCTCATTGAGCAAAGTGTAGTGTCTGTTCCACGGCATAGACCGAGGAGTCGGTACTGACACTTGCCCGTTGAATGGGCCGGAGATTGTGTGCAGGGCATCAAAGACCGAGTGCGCGGGTGCAAGCGTTGGCCAATGAGGTTACACTGAGGCTGCGTTTGCTAAGCGCATCGGGAGGCCTTTGGACTCATCCTTAGGTTCTCCCATCATTACTCGGCCCAGCTTTCGCATGTGACTGCGTCGGCTGGAGCCATTTTTTGGCGGTAAGCTACTATTTCTTCCCACGTTAAGCCCGACCTTGTGTCACATATTGTTGCTGTGGGACAGTGATTAAATAAAACTTACCTTGTCTGTCATACTTACAGTATCCCTAGCGGCAATTTGCCGATAATGTTGTAGTACATTCTTGATAACCTTAGCAAAGTGACTAGTCATACACTAGTTACTAATAAAGGCAACACTAAAAAAAAGAAAGAAAATAAAGGGCCGGTTTGTCCATTGTCAATAATGACAAATCTAAACCTCCAATAGTCGAACGCTGATTTACTGTCTTTTCATTAAAAAAAAATATAAGTTGTCCCGTAATCTGAAAGTAGAGCTTTCCCATAAAAGTCTTCCGTTAGCCGGAATGGCGTAAAATGAAGAATTGATTATTATTGATAATTGGGGAAAGTTTTTCAGCGTCCTCAGACCCCCAAAATGGTCATGATGTTATGTTAGGCAGAGTCATCGGAGATCGTGGAGGCAAGAGGTACATAAGACTGGGATGTAGAAGATAAAAGATGTGCTCGTTGCCAAACAAGCTGAGAGCATTTTTCGCCTTTTTTTTTCTTCAGAAATTAAAAGAGTGGCGTAATTTGAACTTTTGAAAAGTGAGGACAACCTGTAATTGATTCCAGTTAGATTAATTTTCTTAAAGAAAATTTGAAATTTAAAAAAACTCATAACACTGGAAGAGTCAATTGTTTAAAAGTTGCGTAGGAGATATTTTTATCAGCAAATTTGTTACCTTTAAGTGGAAGAGTACATTGTTACGGTCAAAGACCTGAGAAAATCACACAGTTGATTATTATACTAATAGATGTCACATCTGATTGTCAGCGGCTCACACTGCTTTCAAAGGCAAAGATTTAAGAAATGGACAGCAGCTCATCGGTAGAATAAAACGGAACGAGGCTTCAATTACAAAGACACAGTTCAGGGCAGGAATATTGATGGATGTGCATTAGTTACTGAGTTTCTTTTAGATAGATATATAGAGAGATAACTAAACGAGATATTTAGAATTTTGTTGATTCACACAGATCAGAAAAAATGAAATAGTTGACCTCTATTTTCCCCATAGATAAAACTCTCCCTCTCTCAATATATATATATATATATATATATATATATATATATATATATATATGAATGAATGATGTTATATTTGAAGCATAGCTAATTTTTAGCACAAAGACTCAAGTAAGGATCGAACCTTTTACACAGTGGTAAGGTTCAACAAGTAGTTAGCTGACCATTACTCAACAGCATGGGACCTAACATACATGAACATGCATATAAACAGATAGATAGATAGATTTATTTTTTCAAAAGCTTATTCACACGCATGTTCCCCTGTTGGTAACGTACGTATCTGTCTTCATAGAAATCTGTCTCAATTTCAAAAGTAACTAAATGGCTCCAGCCATAACTTATATAGCTATCTGGTCTTTTTATAAGTAATCCTACAAATAATATAGAATTAAAGGAAGCGTAGCCGCAGCTAATTTACAGTCAGCACTGATCATTAAACATAAATACAAGTCTGTCTAAACTTATTTCAATAGCAGAAACGGAAATAAGTCCATTGTCGCAGGCTTATCTTTGTCGCCCCAACCAACGATACAAAAAGCCAAAGTTCCAAAATAGCCTCAGGGAGACAAGGGGAGTCTTCCCAATCCAGACGGGTCAGCAAACCTCGAAGGAACAAGGCTTTTTCCTTTATTAAGGGAGAGAGGCTAATCCTGTAATATCCATCGGATTAATCCTACTGCCGGCGGAAGCAATGGTTTTTATGAAAGACATTTTCTTGATAAGCACTTCCTTTCAATCACTTCCTTCCCCGCCCTTGGATCGAGGTTGCCAGATAGTTGAAAGCATTTATGGCCGAAGTATTAAAAAAATAGCCAAAAATAGTCAAATGCCAAAATTGTTTATGAAGCTTTTATCTTATTACTAGCAAACCTATGCCATCAAAAACAGTTTCATACATGAAATATATGGATGTACATCTCAGAATTTTTTAGATAAGATATTATTATTATTTCTATTATTATTGGACTATATGAAAAACAACCTAGATGAGGATAGTCCGAATAATAATAGAAATAATGGGTGTACATATTGCATTTTATAGACGTGGATAATAGAGATTTGCATTGCAGACAGCTTGGAGCTTGACCTTCTGTACACATTTTATAGACGTGGATAGCAGAAATTTGCATTGCGTGAGCTTGGAGAATAGTCTTCTTTACACATCGCATTTTATAGATGTGAATAATAGAGACTCGCATTGCAGTGAGCTTGGAGAATAGCCTTCTATACACATTGCTTTCAATCGACGTTGATAGCAGAGATTTGCATTGAAGAGAACCTGAAGAATAGCATTTGGTTGATCACGAACAGATTTTTTCAACTAAAAACCAATACAGCTAGAGTTCTGAAAATTCAAACATTCAATCCTAATTATGTCTAGAAAAAACATCTGTCTTGTCTTTTAGAAATCTCTCCTCTGAATAGGTTTTCAGCGGGGGGGGGGTCAATTTACAATGTAAGTTATGCTAAATTGATCTCTTAGTTTGTGTCTGCTTGTTTTCGTTTTTTTTAATGAGATTTTTTTTATGAGCACTATCCAAACAAAAGGTGAGAGAAGTAACCTATTCATTGATCCCTCGCATTCCCTTTTTTTGATATTTTTTATCACCACCAACAAGACGTGCTGCCAAAAAAAGTTAGTCATTTGACGTTTTCTATTGTGTGACTAACCAGACCTGCTTTTTATGTTAATTTGAAAAAACAATGATACTATTTTGAATGAAATCTTCGAAGGAAAAGGATAAATATCCCAGAATGGCCAAAATAGTTATTATGGCCAAACTGAAGAATCCATGCCTGAATGCCTTTCAGAGTGGCCAAATATGTCAAATTTGGCTATAAAATGGCCGTAGTTGATAACTTGCCCTGGACAGAAGTTATTGACGGGAAGGGGACGCTCTAGGGCCCATGTGCGTGTGTGTTTAAGCGTATGCATGTCACGATGTATGTTTACGAAGTCATATAAGGGGGTAGTTCACGCAAATGTCAGGATGGAGACTTTTTGACGACACCTTTCGACTTCCCCACAACTTTCCAGATTAGAAATGAATCTGAAAGGCGCCAGGAATAAAATTGAAGGGAGGCGACTTTGTAATAATAATAATCCACGTAGAAAAAAATGCAATATGTAACTATCTATCTATTTATCTATCTATCTATCTATCTATCTATCTATATATATATATATATATATATATATATATATATATATATATAGTCTTGAAAGCTTTACAGCTTTAAACACTAAATAAATATGTAATTTCAGTCAATAATTTCCTAATATCTGTTGATAAATTATTCAAAGATTGTCAAAGGGTTTCATGTTTTACTCAGAATTGGATATCATAGTATTATATGCGAATTTTTCTTGTTGGGATCATCAGTTGTTTACCATGTAACCTTTTGAGGGATTTAAAAACAAAACAGATATTTAACATGACTCCCCAGTAGTGCTGAGCAAACAGCACCTTGCTTCAAGCTTTGATTCTTATATATTGCTAGTTATATTATTTTTAGGACTGCATCATAATACATGTAGTTTATTTTATTCAGAGAATTATCAGTGTGTATTGTAAATAGTTTTATTCTATTGTACACATCATTGATTTTTTTAAGAAAGGGCCTACTTAAGTAGGCTACCCCAAAACGTTTATGTTCGAAGATGAGGGATCAGTAAGAATAACAACGGATGTGACTCGTTGTGTTCGAGTCATTTCTGTTGACCCTTGTTAATATCAAATCTATTATGTCGGATTTGATCTTAGACTGCATTTAAACCAACCACTGATATCATCTGTAGGAATACTAAATCAGAAAAATCTTAGAGTCGTTTTTTTAACAACATAATACTGATCTATACGTAAATGTTCCTGCCATTATTATTTTATTGAGTTTTTTTTTCATCTTAGCTTGTTTTTTTTTGGGGGGGGGTTCTGTTTGTCATAACACTCGGGGTCGATACCCTCTTCGATCGCAAAAGCAAATCCATTGTGTTGTGATAAAATGCAACAATAATGAGAAGAAATGAAATAATTAATGCTCCATCAAGAATTTTTTAAAAGTTAACATTAAAGACCAGTGGCAGGCAAATGGTTAGTGTCACCCAAGGCGATACATCCTGATGTCACCCCCTCTCTTACAGAACTTGCTCTCTCTCTCTCTCTCTCTCTCTCTCTCTCTCTCTCTCTCTCTCTCTCTCTCTCTCTCTCTCTCTCCTGGATATCTAAATTTTGGTGATTTTATTTTATACTAGTACTATTCAT
>OY735200.1:85806939-85909439 GCA_963457665.1 Thysanoteuthis rhombus | reverse complement strand
ATGATCCCCCTTTATAATACAGCGAATGAATCATTTGACTGAAACACCGTAAATAGAATAAACAATGAAGAAAACAATTAAAGAAAATGGGTTTGCTGCAGGGAGATCGTTTCAAATAGTTTCTCAATATGATATTCATTATCATTCTGTCGGATCATACATCCATTTAGTAATAACATTTGATGAGTGATGAATAAACCTTTTACTTTTTTATTTCACACGACAAATCCTTAACTTTCAACATAATCTTCTCCCTTCTTAATGTACTTATTTCAGTGGTGATTAATAATCACATGAATCAAACATTATTCAATGAAAAAAAAAATCAGGTCAAAATGCAACTTTGTGAATAGATATTTTCGGACTGTTGTCCTTGTAATCTGAACACAACGTTTCGGTCGTTTTACCCTACTTCTTTTTTGGGGGGGTGGGGGCTCACATGGGTGTCGTAAATGGGGTAGGTTTCGTATGCTTGGATGAAGGGTACCCTTGAAAGCGTGGGCACAGAATGTCCTCATTCCACTCTCTATTTTCAAGTGAGAGAGTTCCTTTGGTCAAAATCATCTGGCTGTTCATCATTTGTGTTATAATCATATTGATGACTATTGAAATCCAGCTAATTACGTGCCAGCATACAGACTTATTGGTCCACCATCGTATATAAATACATTATGACGAGTACATTGGTAGACTGAAGCAGATTGACATAGATAGATAATCATGCTGATGTAAGAGTAAATAAAGCGTAAGGATATAGACTCTCTGTCTGTCTATCTGTCTGTCTGTCTGTCTGTCTGTCTGTCTCTCTCTCTCTGTCTCTCTCTCTCTCTCTCTGGTTTCTTCTAATATTCTCATCAGATAATAGTCGTTACACAAACACTTAAGCATTTTTTTTAACTTGTCGTCACAAGCCAGTGCGGTTATTAAAGCCTGCGATCTATATCTACTATTAGCTGGTTTGATTCGATGGTAGAGCGGCAGACACTAGGCTCAGAAGTTCATGTTCCCAAAGAGATAGTAGAAAATTCCAAACCATACCGCAAAATCCTTTCTATTTTGATTCGTTTATGTGTGTGTGTGTGTGTGTGTGTGTGTGTGTGTGTTACAAATCCTAAATCTTTTTATACTAAATAACTGAGACTTGCTCATCATTTAATTGTTTTCCAACTGTTACATGCCAAGAACAAGTCTACGTCAATTCGACTGGTTATACAACCAAGAGGTTTGGACCTAAAACCTTTCCCAAAAGAATTAACAAAAATCTTGAGATACCAACGTCCATTAATTTCATATTGACTCCTTTATAAAGGTCATCAAGAGTTAAAAACATTCAAAGGTCGCTTTCTCTTTTATTGAAACCCAAGAATAAGATTTTTTTTAAAACCTACAATCTGAGATATTTTTTTTTCAGAGATCATATATTTCAAAATATAGGTAGCTTGCTTTCACGAAGAAAGGTCAAGAGTCAGAATTAATGTCAGCGTTTATTTTACAGCGAGCCTTTATAGAGGTAGCGTGCATCCACTTTCTCTTCTGTGTCTCCGGTCACCCTTATCCCCGAGAACTAGCCCTAACACGCCATCATCGCCATTTTGGGGTCCTGGGAACGCCCCCAAAATAAAAAAATTAATAGTAATTGTTTTTTCGTTTTTCGTTACAGTAGTAATGGCCTACAAGACTAATTTCCTCACCTCTGGCACATAGCAAGGCTCCTTAGACATTTGATAAGCAAAGTCTTGTGAAAGCCACAAGTATTGGAAACTCAGTAAGGATCTAAATGAATACATCAGTAATTGTATATAAAACAATCTCATTCTCTATCGATCCAGAGCGAGTAATTTTATCTACTAGATATATGTTACTAGTGAGAGACACCTTTTGGGGACCGACTTAACCACACTAGTAAGGGTATTCTATGTTAAATATTTGCTAAACTTGGCAAACGACCGAGTCAGGATTGAACTCACTGTGTCGGAGACTAACTTGCGAATTGATATTCCATGGTGCATCCTCCATTGATATTTATTAAGACTAGTTTAGTGTGGCACAAGGCCACAATTGTTAAGCAGCTAATAATAATTGAAGCTACTATAGTAGTAATGGTCTGTGAAGTGAAAAAAAACAGTAAGTCATATGAAAAAATCGATCAGGACGCACGTCGTATAGCAATGATCAACTAGCTAATCTTACTGACCGTTGTCAGTGGGTTCGATCCTCATCTGATTCCCTACTATTGACGGTGCGAAACTAAATTCCCGTGTTATAAATCACATGAAAAAAGTAGATCAGAACACACGTCGTGTAGCGATGATCAGCCAGCTGATCTTCCTGGCCGTTGTTAGTGGATTAGATCTCCCACTATGATACTGAACTATGCCAAGTTAATAAACCATGTGAAAGAAAAGTCTGTGAATTTCTTTTCACAGGAATTGACTAGTGGTTAAAAAATGTTCTTTTAGACCCGCCCTGCATGTCACTCGCTTGACTGGCTACCAGCCGGTGGGAAAATGACGATCAAGAAGAAACCTGAGAGCCACATTAGAGCAGGATTCACCCTGGACAAAAGCTAAGGTACTAGCCGCGGTAGCCCGATGCTGGGACAGGAAGACCTACTTGCTAATTAAAATAGTTTTTTTTCTGAACTCTCAAACGTGATTTCATTCCACTCTCAGATTACATATACCATACCTTTTTGAGAAATTCATATGTGCAGAATTAGTGTCGACTTCACCTAATAAGTCTAAAGTTGTAATGTATGTATGTGTGTACTTTGATAGCTCGAGAACTACGCATCCCAGTCAAAAAGTAAAACCTTAATCAAACTCGAAACGGAATCTATTTACAACAAAGAGTTTGTGACTGGAAAGTATCCAGCTAGCATCTTCTAAAAATCAGTCAGAGCAGCTCTTGGTGTTTTAAAAAGTAGGTCATATGTTGGGGGATGGGAAGGTGGTCATTCCCGAATTGTATCCAGTCAATGGCTGTAGCTAGCCCTACCATCTAAGAGGAGGCTTCAGAGGCCCTCCTCCTTCTTCTGAGAGGAGCCCCCGTGGAAACTAGCTGGAAACCTGCCCCCCAGGGTGGTTTTCAGCTAATGTATTTTATTTTCCAGTTACCCTTATCGTTGTATATAAAGCTCTTTTACACATGGTCATGACTTTGAAATTTTCTCATTGGAAAAGACTTCATTGAACTTGGAATATTACAGAGGAGGTGCAGAGTTGCATAGTGGTTATCAGCGCAGCAAACAGAATGCTTACCTTACCTTTGCACTAATGCCCTTGGTAAAGGCATGAGTTCATTCTCAGCCCGATCCAATTATTTAAGGCTATCCATTTAGGAGACGGCCACTCTGACTGCTTGGCAGTCACCATAGCCAGTCTAAAGCCCAATTGTGAAATGGGGTGTGTTTGGGCGTTGTCCCAGCTTCCCAGATCCGAAAAACGTACAACTGCAGCAGAAAGGATGAATAGAAATCTCCAAGGAACAAACCTAATCAGTGAAGAGCGAAGAAAGTAGGATCCTAACATCGATCATTCATTATGGAGACAAACCATTGTCCCCTGTGCCTTGTCGTATGAGAGAACCTATGATGGTCATCAGAAATAGTCAACAGTGGTTTTTTCAGGTATTCTGCCAGTCTGTCTATCTGTCAGTATGTCTCACACATTTACTCCGTATTATGTCCAGGAAGACCTTTTTTTATTTCCCCCGAATAACATTTTAGGATGGTATTCAATTTACAATATGAGTTAGTGCTAAATTGGTATCTTTAGTTTATGTCTGGTATAATTGACGCTTGCTTTTAAAAGTTCAGACTATTATTAGTGACTATCACCAAACAAAAGGCAACAGAGGTACCTCATTTTCCTTTTTTTATTGATTATCCTCAACACAGTATACTGCCAAAAGATGTTAGTTAAGTGATGGTTTCTCTTGAGTGACTGACTACACTTTTCTTAGCTAATATCTAAGTTACAACATTCGCATTAGTGGGCACATTGACGGACGTCAAAGTCAAACTAGCTTTCCAAAGGAAAATATGAATCACCACCCATATATATATATATATATATATATATATATATGCTATGTTTGGGATGATTAATCAAGAAGATCGAAAAAAACCTTTTCTCATTATTGCGTCTACAATTTATCATGAATCTTTGCAAGAGAATTATCTTATTCTTCGATCATATCTTTCCCCAATAATTAATCAGTCACCCCCAACACGGCATGCAGCTAAATGACATTGGTCACATCAAAGCTTCTAGTGAGTGACTATCCAGACCTGTCATTGATATCATTATAGATGATGAAGCATTTATATCGGACAGATTTACGATCATTCTTGTCGGTAGAAGTTTTATAGGGATCTCTATATGATCAAGTTTATCGGAATCTTCCGACAAGTATCGATGGATTGGTGGCGACCATCTCTGCAGACATTGGCTCTGTTGAATAAAAGACATTGCAAACCAGCAATGAACAATATGCTGATCCGCTGTTATAAATGCCAGAATACAAATGGGGATTAATTGCTTGATGTAACTTTTAAACAGTATCGATGACTTGTCAGGAAACCAGCACTGCAACCATCGGGTCCTTTGATCAAGAGACATTGAAAGCAGTAATTAGCAATATGAAGATCCGCTATAATGAATGCAAATGGGACCCATTCGTTTGATGTCAATTTTATTAAATAATGAATTAAAGCGTTTACGTCACCGTAAAATCACTGATTCATGTGCTTTCCAGTCATTTACCGAATAATGTTATCTTTTTTACTAACATTTTCTGACGCTTGTAAATGTGTTTATGAGAAACGCCCAACTTCTATCGAAAATTTGAAGAAAAACATCAGGGCTGCTATCGGCTCTTTTCATCCAGATAAACCTCGTGCGGTGACGAACAATATGCTAGTCCGCTGTTGAAAATACGACGATTTAAACGTGACTCATTTGTCTGATGTGATTCTCAAGAAATAAAGGGTGAGAATTAAAACTTTCATGTCACAGTAAGCGTCTAATTCGGGTGTTTTCCCCTCATGTACAGTAGCTATCAGGAGGTGTGATTCGGGTTACGGTATCAGGGTGGACAATAGGAATAACTCCTGAGTTCAGACTCCAGTCAAGGCTGTTTATGTTCCCTTTGCAGTAATGCCCCTTAGGGGAGAGGCGTGAATCCATCTCTTCACTAGTAAAATACCCGGGCCGATTGGGTTCTACAGTCTTGAGAAGGAAACCAGTTGAGGAGAAGGATAGCCAAAACCATGGAGTGGAGCTCCTCTAAGGCGGCTTAACGTCTTTCCAGCAGTTCCTGCAACCAAGTTGATGCCAGAAGTACCACTCTCTGGTTCCCTCTGGGCAAAATCAGCAAGACATGGGGGGATTCTGACGACTGGTCATTACAGGATCTCCATACGCTTCACGCAGGCATGTGCCCTGGAAGCGACACTTCAGTGTCGTTCCAATGTCTGTAGAGACAGAACGGAGATCGTTCATGGTAGCTATTTCTTTTACTAATATTTTATGACTGTCATTTATAAATGCCACACCCTGTTTTATTAAAGTATGTAGTTGATGAAAAAGAAAGAGGAGAGGCAGAATTTTGATAACAATGACTATTAGTTTATTGATCCTCTTAAGTATGTTATAAACAGAGGTAAGAGTTATAAGTAGTGGTCTGTCTTAGGCTATGTTGCTATGACATTAACTCAAGTAGCGTTTGCCGAGTTGAAACTTTAGGCACTAGTTTGTGAAAGGGTTCAAATTCATGGTTGAACGTATGGAACAGCTATCGTTTGGCTACATCTTGTCGATTTTCTCCTATCCAACAAAAATAATCTGCCGAAAATCGTTTGGCCGTTTTTGAAAATAATTTGCCCATTTAATTTTATTTTATTGATCACTAAAAGCATATGTATTCAAAATTGTTAGGCCTAAAGTTAACCAAGCATTTTTAGCCATTTTCTTTAAAGTAGTTCTAGCTGCCAAAATTAAAGTAGGCGTCAAATTTCACGTTAAAATTTCATTGTAAATCGGCCACCCACTTTAGGGCCAATTCACTCACCCGGTAAAAGTTACTCATCCTTCGAAAAAACGAAAAGATGTTTGGAAGAAATGAAGGTCAATAAAAACAAATCAAACTTCAGGGGAAAATATTTTCTCATGATTTTTTACTGAATTTGGATGAACCGACTTCTAACTTTTGCTTTTAGAGTCAGATACTAAAATTCCTTTTTGCAAATCAAGTAACATCTGGTTAGTTTGATTAAAGTTGACGTACAGTTTTTATTAATAATTTTGGCTGGTGTCTTAGTATTTAGTTATTTTATTTGAACATCAGGCTCTAAATGAGTTAATAACATTTTCAGCCTTAAGGTTAGCCAAAAGCGAATAATTTAGCCGATCCTAGCAATTCTTTTTGGCAGAAATCAAATTAGAGTTGGCGACAATGATCTCGAATAGCAGTTGGGTGAGTCGATGTACCAAATTGTTTTACGCTATGGTGAGCCATCTGGAGGAACGGGCAACCTAATCTGGTGAATCGTGTCTAGACGCTTGCTAGTGATAGAACCGGACTGTCTCTTTCCGTTTTATATTAGTTGATCGGATGCAAAGGAGAACTTAGTCGAAAACTGAGGTTTTTCAGCACCTGATTTCTGATTGGCCATTAGGATCCACTTATGCAAGGATCGAAAGGAAATTACTTTAGGGGTTTTCGAGTATGTCTCAACCCTTTTCTAAAAGAGACAACCACGACGATTTCTAAAGCAATTTTGAACGAGACTGAGATCGCCATCGTCTTGTCTTTGGGTGGGACAGGACTGAAAAGGAATATGTGCCTGGTCCTTAGAGATTCCATCTCCGAGGCAGCACCTCCCTATTACCCTATAGAAAAGCGTCATGGGTTCTTCCGACACCTTTATATAACCAACCGCAGGGAGCTGCGGGACTTTTGCCTCTACCTTCACGTAAAAGTGTGCGGCCACACTTTAAACCATTGTCAAATTTGATTCTATGTGGAGGCGAATTATTACCAGTTCTTAGCAATGTTCCCTCTAATTGTAATAGTCAGTGTGAACAAAAATAAAAACAATGTTCCTGTGATAAAAGTATGTGTGCTTTTAACGCTAATATCAAGATAACTTTGACATTGCCTATCTCAAATTAGTACTTAAATTTGCTTTGTTTTAGTATGATATAACTATGATTGTCCTCTACGAATCGAACCATTAATTAACAGAAAGAATAGGCGAAGACATTATTTTTAATGAGTAGAATTATGATTTATCATTATACGCATAATTATCACTATAAGTACAATGATTGATTACTACATTATTTTAAATCACTAGTCTTTTGTGCGCATGTTAATTTACTTTGTGAGCTGGTTGCAAAACATGTGTGTGTGCCCAGACGCACACAGCTTTGTGGGGACAAAGGCTCTTTCCCACCTAGCGTTCAATTATTGGCTGCAACCTGTTGATGAATTGAACGTCCGTTAATCTTTATATAATGCCTTTTTTAACTTTATAATTCAGAAAGTTTCTTTGGTACAACCGTGAAAAAGTCGAACATTTAGATGTGATCATACAAAGTGTTTCGGTGAAGAATCCCTTTCAATAGGCGCAATACGTATGCATATTGGACGCTGTTGAAGAGATAGTTGTGCGTTCGACATTGCCCACTGAGAAAGGATTCATTAATATGAATGGAAAGTTCGCCTCTGAATGCATAATTAATGAGATGAACATGTAGGGACCGGACCCATAAAAAAAACGAACGCGCATGCAGTTGTTCTCTTGTCGTCAAAACGGATGTCCCTAGATGAACGTTTTCAATAGCTTGAAAACGTTTTTATGATCAGAGATTGAAAAAGAGGAAAATTTAAGGCCAAGATGTCAGGTGAGGCTCTTTAGAGGAGATCCAAAAATTTTACGAACATGCAAAAAAATACACACACACACACACATATATATATATATATATATATATATATATATATATATATATAGAGAGAGAGAGAGAGAGAGAGAGAGAGAGATATATATATATATATATGTACCTTGATTAGTGCAGCTAATTAGTTCCAAAATTCCACGTGCGGATCAAAACCACGCTGCTCATAGTCTTATAATAGTTTAGTGTTTTTCTCAACTTTTACTTAGTTTCACTGATTTGTACAGCAAGATCTCAATCGTACAACATCAAATCAAAACCGCACAATTCGAAGTATATATATATATATATATATATATATATATATATATATATATATATATATATATATATATATATCATAAGGCATTCATATATGTATATATATATGTATGTATGTGTGTGTGTGTGTGTGTGTGTGTGTGTGTGTGTGTGTGCGTTTTGACAGAAAATTTTCTCCTAAGCATATTTTGTCACAAACAGCAGACGAATTTTGTTTGTTCCACTGACAGGAAAAACTAAATAAAATGTCAAAATTTGTGCGTCTTTTTTTATTCAATTATATACATATATGTATATATATATATATGGTAAACCAGGAACACTTAACACCTTTATTTTGTTTCTTTCGTTATTCGTTAAGTTCACTGGTTGTTTCTTGATCTAAAAGTACATTGCTTAAACGTTGTCAGCACGCATCATTGATCAGCCAAGCAGTGTGTGTACCTCCATCAAAATACGGTAACAGTTACTTAGTGGACTTTTAGGACACGTTTCAGTACACGAATCTCACCTTCTTGGAATATTGTGTCCGCCAGATTCTTTGACAAAAATATCTTCTCTCTTGGCTGGTCAAACCACTCTTCTGTACATAGAATCTAGCCAGTAGTACAATAAGACTTGTTGTACTCATTGTCAACCTTGTCAACCTTAGCAAGGGTCAATACAAGCATATATATATATATATATATATGTGTGTGTGTGTGTGTGTGTGTGTGTGTGTGTGTGTGTTTTCGTACGTGTTTGTTCATGCCTCTACACATGTATAGTTCCTGCCTATGAGGATATCACTTTCTTCAATCAAGTTGATGTATGTATATATAAAATATCTTGGAAGCCATTGTTGGGAAAGAGAAACGTAATGGTTTATGTAGGTTGTGTTGTTTTGTGTGATTGTGTGCGTATTAGTGTGTTTGTGTGAGGATGTGTGTTTGTGTGTGAATATTTGAATATATATTTGGCCTGTAATCGACTGCGTGTCTTTGGTATTATGTGTGCCTATGACTGTAAATTATGTGTGAGTGTTTGATCATTAGCGTCCCCATGATTGCGTGTGTGTGTGTGTGTGTGTGTGTGTGTGTGTGTGTATACAATTCTCACTGAAATCCCATGACATAATTCCTGGGTGGAGTCTCGAGGACAAAACAGTTAGAATTACATCCATTTGCCTACAACCACGCACCGTTTATGCTTATGATGCATTCTCTGGTTTTTGCTTATTGACTCTCAACATGTTGCTTCAATATCGAGTTTTGTTACGATCCTTTTGAATGCAACGCCCACGGGCCTTCTTTTCTTTCAATTCTGTTCATCCGTACATCCACTAAGTTTCTTTCTTTTTTCGTATGGATGGGATTTTGGTCTCCGGTTTTGGGCGAAGCTCTACATGCAGCAGGAATCAGGGCCAAATGATGACAATGAAATCAAAATATCATTCTTATCAGATTTTGGCAGTATCATGCTTGATAACTCAACAATAGCCCCCTTATATATATATATATATATATATATATATAGTAGAATGTGGATTCGCTACACAAACTAGCTGATGTTTCTGCCCCAAAACAACTTAACTCCATGAGTAAGAAGTTGTATGTATCGAGCACTCTATGAAATAAATCCATTATATTTCAGAAGTGGCTTTATATTATTGATATATTATATATTATTATATATCATTATATATTATTGTATTATGTTATACTGCCTGTCTGATTAGTACCACACACACACACACACACACACACACATACATATATATATATATATATATTATAAATTATGAATCGTGTTGTATTATATAGAAACTTATTTGAGATGATCTCCCGTCATAACACGGTTATATATCACTCAATTCAGACAACGTGAATAGATAAACAATTTAAGAAAAGGGGACTGCTGCCAGAATCAAACCTGTCACTGATAGGGTAGCTGCTTTAATGTAAATATGCACCTACCATTGCGCTAAACAGCCGCCAGTAATGCAAAGGCCAAATAACCGATTTCAACCCAAATTCTCATCTCGTTTATTCTTGTGTAATGACAAGAAATCACTTCAAATAAGTAAAATAACACAATTTATAATTCATTCTATTGGACCAAATATGTTCATTTTTTAATACACACATATACATATATGTGTACATGTAGGTGCGAGTGTGTGTGTATGTGTGTAAGTGTAAGTGTGTGTGAGTTATTAAGAAACGGATACATGGTCCGACAGAGTGATTATATATTGTGTTATATTATATTTGAACTTCTTCAATCCCTGCAGCAGTTCCGGTTTCTTTAATTGTTTATTTTATTTTTAGGCCAAATGATACATTCATCGTGTTATAACGGGAAATCATTTCAAAAAAGAGTTTCAATATAATAAAACGTAGTTTATAATTATACACACACACACACATATATATATATATATATATATATATATATATATATATATATATATATATATATATCCTAGAAAGCTTTACAGCTTTAAAACTAAACACAAAAATCTTTTCTTTTTTTTGTGTGTGTCACTTATTCCCCAATATATATCAATGTAATTTATGTAACTTTCTTCATTGTTTTCTATGTTCTAAACAGACTTTGATATTATGGTACTTGGTGTATTTTTTTGTTTGGATCATCGGTTGTTTACCATGTAACAGTTTCGAAGATTTCAAAACAGAACAGTTATATCAACGTGGCTCCCCTGCAGTGTTGTTCAAAGACCACCTCCCTTTCAAGTGTGACTTTAATATATAGCTCATGTCATACTACACGTTGTTTCTTATTTCATATAGGGTATTGTCATAATGTATTGTACATTGATGTTATTTTATATTAAACATCATTTGATCTTTTTGAAACTCAAGGCTTACTTACGTAGATTATCCCAAAAGTATTAGCGATGGGAGTTCAATAAGTATTACAACAGACGTAGATAGTTGTTCGTGTCATTTCTATTGAATGATTACCCATGTGAATATTGAATCCTTCCGAGGTATTCAACTAAAGAATTTGACAAATTCTTTCCACCAACTTTAAAGTTGATTTTTTATACGTTGCACACCATCACGCTTACATCAATATTATCATTTACAAGTTGAAAAATAAATTAACTATATATATATATATATATATATATATATATATATATATATATATATATAGTGGAGACGAAACTAAGCTACATTCCAGCCGTTTGTAGCACCTCAATATATATGTGCAGAAACACACACACACACAAGTTATTGTATTTCAAGTCTTCTCCTAGACAACGCCAAGTTTCCCAGATGATAACCCCCCCATGTATAGATAATCTCTCTCTCTCAGGGGGTAAGGTTCCAGTTTAGCGTTATCGTTTAAATTTATTTTGTTGTGCATGGCATTTGTTTTACTGAAGTTCCCCCAAACTGTACAGGAGAGGACCATGATTGACATCACGCGAAGTGATTACAACACATTATATTAGGAAGTGAAGAAGGGTCAGAGATATCAAAGGAAACATTAGAAGACCCAAATGGCAATGGGCTGGTTATGTCAGACAATTGCTAAACATCAGGACTCATAACATGGATCCCTAGATATCGTACGTTGGTCTGTGACCCACAAAAATTAAGATGGTGTGGCGAACTAAGGAAGTTCAGTAGATATTGGCTTCGCGACACCCATGATAGAGAGGCTAGGTGAATCTTCGGGGAAAGTTAAACTCTGATGACAGACGCTTAAGTGTTCATGATGATAATGATGTTGATGATCTGACTTGAAAATATATTGGAATATCTTATCTCGCAAGTTACATGTGTTGTTTTCTTTCTCTGCTTTCTTCGTACAATTAACATTAAATATTACCCGAACGTCCTACGGCGAAAAGAGCAAGCCACACTGAGAAAGTATGATTTGAAATCCAGATTTTAGGATCTCTGGACGATTCTTTCAACAGATGTTGAACCTCCCATCCTCAGACAATAATGTTCCATTCAAAACTGGGACATGAGAACGATTCTACAACTTGACTTTGTTCTATTGTTTCGATTGATAATATTTTCTTATCAAATATTTTGACCTTGTCGCGTATTTCTTATCACTGTAACTCCTTCAAGAATCTTTGTAAATAGTGGATGTTGAATGTTTCCTCAAAATGATAATAGATGTAAGGCTGAATATCAACTGCTTTTTCTCAGACTATTCCGTAATCCTGAATAAACGCTTTTTTACTCCCATTGAGAACACTGAAAACCCACGAAGTTCAGTACGGGAAGATGGTTGGTTTGTAAGGAGAATAAACAAATACAATAGGGTGGATGAATCAAAGAAAAGGGGAACTATAAAAGACAAAACAGCAAAAGGATCAGCGGTTCCCAATCTTTTAAAGGTTATTACCCTCTTTTGTCAATAAGATTACAAGTTTTCATATATTGAAGTTCTTAAAACCGATTCAACACAAAAAAGTAGATAGAGTATCAGCAGCAGCAGTCTTTTAGCGTACGTCGTTGGAAATTTACCTTCCCCAAGATTCGCCATACCTCTCTATTATGGGCATCACGGAGCCGGTACTTTCTGAATTTAGCTTGCTTGTCACACCATTACTTTCTGTCGGCCATAATTCAACATATGATCTCTTTGGATCCAGGTTGTTAGTCGTGATGTCGAGCGGTTGTCTGACATTCTTGCAACATGTCAAGCCCATTGCCATTTGAAATTTTCTAACTGTTCCTATGATATCTTGGACACTGGTCCTTTCTTTAAGATATTGTGCTGTCTTATGATCCGTCCATGTGAGGGTGAGCATGATTCTCTCAAGCTCATGTTGAATGGTTCTCAGTTTGAAGGTCAATCTTTTGGCTAGGTTCCATGTTTCAGCGCCATAGGTGACTATTACAAGGTTGTATACCCTTCTTTCTAAGACTAGCAGGATTAGTCAGTTCCTGAAAGTTGAGTTTGCTCTACCGAAAGGAAGACAGCGATTCTCCACGAAATCCTCAAAAGAAGAAGAAATAAAGCAAAGAATCGCAAAGGTTGACAAACTTTCGGTTGAGCAAGCTTGGCTTTCAAGAACACACAAATCCCACGAGTCCACAAAAGATAGATCAATGCTTCCTAATCTTCTAAATGTTATTACCCATTTTTTTGGAAGGATTACTTTCATATATTGAAGTTAATAATACCGATTAAACTCATTGACAAAAAGCTAACATGATAACTAAATTTGAAATAATTTTGCTAAAAAACACTGGTATAGAATATCAAATCTGATTGCGCAGTTTTCACACATCCCGCCTACCGTTGAGTCAGAAAACATTCCTAACAACTTAACCTAAAAGGTTTATTCCCCTCTTGGACTACCTACCTCCACCGAGATAGATGAATAAATGCAAGAAACAAAAGAAATATACAAGCAATGCTTTGGAAAGCAAAGGGGTGCCGGTTTAAAATGAAATTCTACTATTACTAACACTACTACTCTTTATAAACAAACAATATGGTGCGGAGTATATCAGATGAGGAATGTATATGCTTTATGATTGACGAGCTCCCAAGGATAGGGGACGCGAGTAAATAATACGATGGAAGATGTACTCATTGTTTCGATTGATATTGTTTCCTTATGTAACCAATATTGTCACTTTATAAATTGATATTCTTTGCTTATCAAATTTTTTGACCTTGTCTCGTATATCTTATCGCTGTGTCTCCTCTAAAGAGTGGGTAATTATCTTGAAGAGTTGTTGTCGATAGATGATAGTAAATGTTTACTAAACAAATAATGTACGTTGATTTTTCAAAGCTGAATATCCATTAATTAGTGGGTCCTACAATTCCCTTGAGAGCACTGAGAAACTCAAGGGAGCGCTGAAAGGCCGGTATTGGTGGGGGGGGGGGAGAGACAAGGAGTAGAGAGAGCAAGGGGCAAAGGATACCAGTTGATACTTCTAATCTCATGTACTTTCAGATGCTTTTGTACAATTATATTTGGGGTTATAAAATAAATGCTTAAATTCTTTTAAATTTTTAAAATTTAATTTTCAGTCAATCATTTTGACCGAATGGATGAGGACAGCTGATGAAATTCCAACTTCAGGAAGGGGTTGGTAGTCCAAAGAGCTCTGTGAAACACCGAATTAAACAAACGACCTGTACATGAATAATAGTTAAAAAAGGGGCTGTAGATTTCCCATGGGGATAAGCGTACAATCCGGAACAGGGTAAGGAGCATGAAGCGTGTAGGTAAAGAGTTCCGTCTCTCAAGAAACAACCCCCTAAGGAGTATGACAACCGGTGATAAAGCTCCTATTTCTGTTGCATGTCTTAGCTTAGTGGCCCTTGCAAGTCTCAAGTCTGGTCGAGACCAGGACTTTACACCTAAAAGTTTAGTAGAATGCAAGTTTCACACTGGAATGTACTCAATTAGCTGCTGGGTGCACAGGGAAGACTGTCCAGGTGAAGTTTTTTACACTAGTATAGTCGATCCTAAATCATCTTCAAGTATCAGTTTATAAGAGCATATAAGTTAGTACACAGATCAAATGAATTTCAAACTGCAATAGTAATTTTGATAAAGGTTAAAAGATTATTTCTGACCTTAAAATGAACTTGAAAACCAAAAATAACACTGAAAATCTATTTCTAATGAAAAGATACGTATTAGTCACGTAGCACAAACATCTAGGGATACCAGTAGTTGAGGCATGAGGTTGACGTTTCCCGATGGTGGCTATATTGAACTGCGTGCATAAGATATCATAAATTGCTGGCGGTGATGTCTAGAAATGAAACGATCATACCTATCATCATAGCAGACAGCAAAAACTTAACACTAAGTGCAAGATCCTTATAAATTCCCTTCTTCGAAAGTTACAAGAAAAGTAAGTTTAACTTGAAAGAAATGAGAATAAACAAGAGAGTAGAATAAATGCATCACAGAAAAGGGACAAAGATAAAACACGAAACAGATGATTGATATATGAATGCAGAAAGAACAAGAAATACTCAGGCAGAGCTTTGTAAATCAAAGAATTGCCATAAGTCATAAGTTTCAAAAAGAGTTTATCGTCAACTACTTGGTATAAACAAACAATATAGCGTGGAGAAAATCAGATGAGAAATTATAGCGATATGATAAATATTTGGCTATCATCTGCGATTGGGTCTCCGTGACCAGATTGATAAAACGATGTCCATATCAGGCGAGCTCCCAAGAACAAGAGATGTAAGTTCAAATTTTGTTGAAGGCTAATTCTTTATTCCTAGTCTACGCTGTTTACTTAACAGTGGCAAGATGCAAAAATGACTTCTGCGTTGCGATAAAATTCCTCAATGACTTGAAAGCATCCAGAGGATACATGCCTCTGGTAAAGCCATCGCCAGGGTAAGTAATTGCACATGGATCTGACCGGGAATTTTATCAATTTTTTAGTGAGGACATATAACTATGACGTAAGGAAGATAAATGTGCATTGATCAGACCCAAAATTAGATCACTTCTATCGTATTCTATTGTCCACCTTTCGACAGAATTTCATTGAAATTCGTTGCAAACGTTTAGAGATATTGTGTAAACAGACGTTAGCAAGTACATTATTTCAAGCAATAGCTTGGGTTTACGGTCGACTTGGTGATTGATGAGCTCAAAAAACGTCTTCCATTTAAGTTATTCCAGTCTCGGTTCGCTGCGACCAGTAAGTTATAATAACTTTCTAATCCGAGCGAAACGTTTACGTGTGAAATTTCAAATCGTCAGTTACGATAGCTGCTGCTGATATCAAGCTAGCAATTTTCCGTGCGAAAATGTTAATCCTCAACTATGGCAGCAGCTACTGATCTCAAGCTTAAAGGGGTGTATAGTTTTCAATCGTTGTCCTGGCGTCGTAAGTGCGAGAAGTTTTTGTATGGAGAGAAAACAGAAAATTTTCTTTTAATCAAAAAAATATTCCTGGATCCAATCAAAATTTTTACCACTTCCTCGCCCATTACCCACTCTAACATAAGATTTCATTGAAATCTATCAAGTACTTTCGATGGCATCTTGTGGACTGAGAGACAGACTGACAGACTGAATACATATACCTCTCCAGCTCACTTGGCATAGGTAATAAGATGAAAGATGACATATTGTCTCAATCATTATTTATTCCATATCAAATATTTTTGTCTTGTTACGTACATCTTATCACTATGTCTCCTACAAGATGAGATTAATTATCTTTAAGAGTCGTTGTAGATAGTGGATACTAAAAATTGTCTCGATTGATGATAGACGTAGATTAAAAAGCTTAATATCTATTATCTTTATCGTGGTAATAAGATCAAATTCTGCATTAGATACAGAATACCCTGATCACAATACATCGACAGCGATCGGAAACTAACTGTCTTCCATAACATAACATCTTGAGATGATTTGGGACCGTATAAGATTATAAAATCTCTGAAAATATCTCTTTTTCAGAAAAAATGCGCTATATATATATATATATATATATATATATATATATATATATATATATATATATATATATACTTACAAAGACATTGTTTTTAGTGGGAACTCTTTTTGAACCGAAATCCTCGCTTTCGCATGGTGAAGCAACCCATTTCATAATTGTTTATTTATTTAAACGGTCTAAGTGGATTGGTGTATCTCCACCGTGAAAAAACGTGGGTGTCAGTTTTAAAAGAGTTCCCACTAAAAATAACGTCTTTAAAATAATTCTGTCGGATTAGATCTCTCTCTCTCTCTCTCTCTCTCTCTCTCTCTCTCTCTCTCTCTCTCTCTCTCTCTCTCTCTCTCTCTCTCTTATATTTATATATATATATATATATATATATATGTATGTATGTGTGTGTGTGTGTGTGTGGACTGCACCCCCTCCATCTTAATATTAGAATGCGAGATTTTGAAATGAAATATGTTTAACATTACAAACAGAATAATACCACCGAGTGTTGGTTTTCAACTTGTGACCAGTTATTTGGTTTTCCCTATATTTCACAAACATCGCTATTCGTATTCTGCCTGAATAGTTCCACAGGAAATCCAACAGCTTCTTATTTCATTTGGTATTTGCCAAATGGAGAAAAGAAAGAAAGGACGGAGAACAAACAAACAAAAAAGGCGCCATTGTCTGCAACTTCCGCTCCTGTCAAACCATTCAAAACTTCCCGCCAGAATTCACGAATAAAACTTCGCACTTTGTTCCCAAAACGAGACACGATTGTTTCGCACGATTCTGTCAACAGCACGTACGGTGAAGGCCAACAATATTCGCCTTTATTCGGGCCAGACTTGTTATTAAGGATCTGAAGAGAGAAAAGTATCAATCCAATTCTTATGTACACAGGGATTTGGGCTCTTTTTCTCTTTTCAGGGCTGGTAACTGACCCAGTCAGATCGAACTGTGGGCCCCATTTCCAACTGCTCATTATTTTTGTAATCAATACAAAGTACATAATTTATTTATGAGTATAAAGTAACAGAAATGAATAAAAGAACTTGAACGGTTTATAAAAAAAGGAAATGTCAAGAAGTAGCCCCCCACCTCAAAATATTAGGCCGATGCCAGCTGGCCCACCTACCCCTTGCTCAGTGTTCATCGCGTTTCTCGTTTTAGCATTGCAAAGAAGCGCTAAATAAGAGCAGTCGTGCTTAAGTACTTTGCCCATTTTAGCCATTTTGGCCATTCTATACTAATTCTAGCACCTTTTTGGTGATTTTAGCTACTTTTGGTATTTTTGGCCTTTTTTAGATTTAGCGCTCTCAAGAGCTTTTTGGTCGTCAAACTAGCACTTACCTTCCTGACCAAAATTTTGCCCCTCTTTGTCATTACAATCAATAATGTTTGTTCTTCTTTACACAATTCTATACCCTGTGCATCTGTTTCCTGGTCGGTCGCTTACTTATTGGAATACCTCTATTCTGTCTCTAATCGCTTGCTATAATTCCTGACCATTGACTATCCGTATTGGAGAGGTGTTTGTACTACGCACTGTCTGTCTGTATTTCAGTCCGTCAGTCTGTCTATCCGTCTAGAAATTATCTCCAAAATTTCTCAAATAATTTCAATTACATTTTGTGAGAATGTTGAGACTAAGGAAGGAGTTATTCAATTTTCGACCGGGTGCAATAATTTGAGATCAATTGAGAGATATTTCTTCATTTTTTTTTTTATACATTTATGTATCTACTCATTTGTGTGTGTATATATATATATATATATATGTGTGTGTGTGTGTGTGTGTGTGTGTATGTGCATGCGCTCACGCGAGTGCTTGTGCATGTGCGTGCGTGCGTGTGTGTGTGTCCAAACCTTTTCGAATAATTTCAATGAGATTTTGTGAAAGTTTTGAGCATCGAAGTGGTTGAACTTTTTTTCTATAAATGCTAATGTCTGTCCACACGATATCTCAAAAAGATTTAATTTCAGTTTCAGGTAGGCTACAAATTAAGGATGAATAGATTAAACTTGAGAAGGATCCATCGACTCATTTTTGACGGGTTCTGAGATTAAAAATCTTCTTTATGTATTCACTCCTGTTTATCCACACAATATCTACGAACGTTCTCAATAAATTTCGATGACATTTTGTGGCAGGGTTGGTTATAAGCCAAGGCAGAACTGATTGAATTTTGAGGTGGACCAAGGAATTCTTTTCCCAGTTGAGAGATGTTTTTCATACACTAAGATAATACCCCAAAATATTGAACATCGAAACTTTCACAGGTACTTACTTCCACCACAAGATAAAAATTGATTTTCATATAGTTTATAGTTAGTGTATGTTGTTGGCAGAGGTATAAGCTCCTCTCTGAAAGCTTTCCAGTTTTCAGTACATTTCTGTAGCAAAATTATTTGAAATGTGTCTACACTACACATGAAATAGTCATTTTCTATCAATAATGCTTGCTGTGGGCTCTGACTCCAGGCAATCAACTTTTGCATGATTTCCTATAGTAAAACCACCAACAATGTGTGTCTTCAGTATCAACTGAACTGAGTATAAGACCATAAGACAAGTGAGGATCGAACTCACTTCTGCAGCAGTAATAGTCCCCATAACGCCACGCTCATGCGTTTCTATAGTAAAATCATTGACGATGCATTTACGATATACATTTAATGATTTCTTCATGACAAATAATAAATACAGAAGACTAATAGAGTTTGCGCCTATTACTTTTATAACAGTGAGTGAGGAGATGCGAAAACGTTTCTTTCATTGGTCGCGAATGAAGGTTTTGATAAGCCTTGGTGTAAACCATTATTATTACTTTTTGGCTACTATCTACTTTCATTTCAATTTTTCTTTTGATTTTCAGGTTATGATCTCTTTTACCAGTAAAAGCAAAAGACGTGATAAAAAAATTTGTCTTCCGGGGAATGTTTTATGCTTTCAATCAATAACACATCCGTTACCTTTTGAAAAGAGTCAATTTCTTTTTTTTAAATTTTAAAAAAACGTTCATGGATTTTACGGTATAACTGAGAAGCTGTGCTAGAAATTAACTTTCCGTTCTTCCGAAAATTCATCTGAACTTAATTGAAAATGAGAAAAATCCCCGCACAATTTTCTTTCACAGCGGAAGTAACCACAAATTCTTCAAAGCCATTCGACTGACTTAAAGTAAGGGCTCGGGTTAGCATTTTAGATACAACGTCAATAGAATCTTTCAACCCTAACCACTAACTAGAGATGTTTGTTTTTCCGAAAACTGACACTTTACTAAAGGTAAGGAAGGTGTTATTGATTGAAAACACCTAAGATTTTTTCTGAAAAAAAATCTTATTCTGTTTTTAGATTTCACTGGTAAGACTGATGATTAACTTTTTCCATCCACAAAATAACTCGGGCCGTCAATCTAAGACATTGAGTAAATAATGCAGACCGGAGGTAAAGAATAAGCTCCCGGTGTACATAATGTTGTTTTTTTTTCCATTTGTTGTGATGTGTACGAAGAATTATATCAAAGAACATATATTACCACTGTGTAGTTAAATTCAAAGTTATTTTTTAACCTGAGCAACGTCTGTTTATCTATCTATCTATCTATCTATCTATCTATCTATTTGTCGGTCTGTCTATCTATCTGTTTGTCGGTCTGTCTATCTATCTGTTTGTCTGTCTATCCATCAATTGTTTATGAACCGATAGACACTCTATGAGAAACATTAGTGAATTAAGTTCTGTGTAATAAATAACTTTTACTGGTGATTATGTAGTCGCCAGATATACTGCACGCTTTATTCTCTAGAGAAAATTACCTCTTGAATATATGAATGACTGTCTCCGAGGGTGAGCGTGTTTGTGTGTGCATGTTTGTTTTGATGCATTTATTTTCAAGTGTTGTTTGAAGGTGTGCGTGTGTAGGTGTGCATGCGTATGCTGTAAGAGACAGAGAAAAACAAAGACAGAGAGAGATAGAGACAAAGCAAGAGAGACCGTTGTGTACGCTGTCAGTATTTTCAGTGAGGGTCTTCGAGTTCGTTCAGGTATTCAATATAACTAAGTTCTTCTTTTTGTACCATAATGTTATATAAACAATAACAAAGAAGACTGGACATGAAAATTGCTTTTAATACGTAAAATTACTTACTTACCACCTCTATACTATATAAAAGCCGCGCTCTAGAGTCTCGACTCGTTTTGTCTATACATCAAGCTCTGTCTCGCAGTAAACAATCTATTCCATTTGGATACAAGACATCCATTGTCAGTCCCAGTATATGGTCTAAAAGAGGGTTGCCAGTTCGGCCATTTTATAGCCAAATTTGACAAGTCTAAACTTCATTTTTTAACTGTGACGTAAGTCGACAGTTCTAAGATTGGGGAAAGTTTCATATTGAGACCAGATTTGTATTGATTAACGGCGTTCGCAAGGGATCAAGTAAACCTAAGGGAGAGTGATTAAAGAGGAATAAACAGTGCCCGTGACAAAGAAAGAAAGCTGTTATCTCAAAAAGAGGTGGGGTAATAAGAGAGTAGAAGACACTATTTATTTTTTACGGCACCCTGGGTCGTATTCTTCTTTTTCTTGAATCAATCCTCGAGATGAAAAATTTATGAATTATTTATTCTTTCTCTGGTTTAATACCACTATTTACTTTCATCTTAAGTTTTCAGCTACACAACTTTTACTCTCGGATCGTCGTCACCTTTATGTTGCATTAGAAGCAATTGAAAAATAAGGATAAATACCAGTTTTATTTTTAATTAATACTAATGATTTGCAATACTTCATCTGATGAGAATAAATACTGTATTTCACCGTATCATAATCTGCTACTAATAATTCGCACCCCGCCCGACTGAGATCTAATTTCCAATGAAAAATGCATTATTTCGTATATTCTATCATGTATACAAACATATATAATAGATACGTTTCCATAGATAAATTATTTAGTCCAGAATTTTCGTGGAAAATATAGATTGTAAATAGTGAGACATGATGCTAAAATATTTCCCCATTCTAACAATTTTGGCACTTGGCTATGTTTGGCCATTTATCACGTGTCTATAGCCAGAAATGTCTCCAATTATCTGGTAGACATCGTCTAAAAACTAATTGCCGTGTAGAGGGACACATGCCAGTCGCTTGGCGACCGAGATAAAGAAACCCTTGTCTCGGTCCTTTGTACGAGGCAATTGAAAGAGATAGAATATGAACAAGGGTGTTAGATAATGGTAGACGTTTCTGGCAAAAAATATTCGAGGAAATTGCCAAAAATGGCCAAGTATTAAAATTGTTTATAAAAGCAAGTGAAAAATTCAGAAGGAAATAATTAGTAGCACAAAATAATTTATGATAATGCTTATTCATAAAACATTGCAAAAGTAAGAATTTATTTTTTTTTAAAATGCTACCGCAATAAAGTCAAGATGGTCAAAAATTTTAATACGGCTAAACCAAGAAGTGAATGGCTAAGTATCTTTCAAAAAGGCCGGATATGGGAATTGTGACCAGAAAATGGCCAAAATGGCAACCGAGGTCCATGAACTAATTACCGAGCGGAAGAACACGTGACAATCGCTTGGCGACAAAGATAAAGGGATCCTTGTCTTGATCCCTTGTACGTGGCAGTTGAAAGAGATGGAATAATGCAACAACGATCTTTATTTTTCTTTTTGCTTGTAACAAAGTTGTGTTTGTTATTGTATGAATGAACCGGAGTTTTCTGTTTTCCTGGCTCTATGTATGTAATAGCTGATACCTTCACTGGAAAGATATTTTTGATCTGTTTGATGCGACAAAGCCCGACGGGACCCTTTATAGTTGTCCCTTTCAATGCCTGTGTAGGTTTAATTGATGTTTTGCTTGTTGTCGTTGATATAATATGCTTGATGTTTTGTTACCGTTGATACAAAATGGTCGTGTGAGGGGAAAGATCGATGCCATGGGGAATGGGAACGTTCATGTAAATGTTTACACCCAGTTGTGACTGTGAAGTGCCAAGCATCGTTTTATACAAGTTGGGAGCGTCCAACTCTTTGAAATCACCGACAAGTGAATATGGCTGACAAAAGAGCCTAGCCAAAAAAGGTCGAATGATAAATGCAATGACTCTGGTTTGGCGCTAACGATCCATTCTCAGTACCTCCCCATTGCATTCACTGAGGTATGCAGTGATTACCAAGAAATTTTGAAAAGAGTATGAGAAGTAGGGTTACCAATTTAGAGGGTTTTTAGTTTTGTTTCGCCGAAAAGTTGAAAATATTCATATTTTCTCCCAAAATTTTGCTCATCTTTTAAGTCTAATGTTGCCAATTGAGATAGTTTTTTTTTTTAATTTTTCGAATTTGAATGACTTCCAGAACCGAAAAATTGAAAGATGGCGTCTAAATTAGCCACCCTGGGGGTAATTTATTGATGGAAAGCAAGTCTGGTGGCTTCCGGAATCATAATACAGTGAATATAAGCTGTATATGAGAGCACTGCAAAAAAGATTAATGATAAAAGAAATCACAAGCTTAATCACTGATGATCCACCACACAAACAGTGTTTCTTAGTTTCTGTAGTTTCTCAAGAAATCTAATTGAGATAATTCAAAGAATTACTAATTATAGATCTTTTCTCTAAAATCATACAACTAAATTCAGGTATGAAATATTTCAATTGGCAATAGATCTAAATTTAGATGCTAAAAATATCCAAATTGGCAACACTGAACAGAAATAACCAGAATACTTCGAAGCTGTAGTTTTGTCGATGAATGGAAACTTATTCTACATGACGATGACGATTACAGCAGGCTGCACCACACATTACAAAGTCCAACCTTTTCCAAACATGCACTTTTGTAAAACAGCCTAAGTAAATAAAAGGTTAGTCTACAGGCTGTCTAAATTGTTCTATAGTGTCTTATACCTTAATTGGACTGACCTTTGATTGATCGATCGAAAAGAAGCTGATTGTAGAAAAGAGAGACATTCAGTATCAGGTCTGGTGTTTGGGAGATAATGATCATGATTATAACGATGATGATGCCGTCTGCGACATAAATACTCTGGTTGCACTCCTGTTAACGCTCAAAGGCCACTCTTTCGCTGTAGAGGACACGGCTAACACTGAAGTGAAAAACCGCTGAAAATTTGGCTAATCGTTGAATTTTATTACATGGATTTAGCTTCAATTGTTTTTTGTTTTTTTTGTTTTTGATTTTTGTTGTTGTTTTTTTCCTGGAGCCATTAAAAACAGACCTATGAATCTGAAATTTGAATATGTTGTAGCGTAGACATAGAGTTATAAATACATTTAAATACTTAACGAATCGAAGCTACATTCGTACTAAAAGTTTGCGGTTTGCGGTTATCTTCGCCGCTAGTAAATTTTCAACAGCTTATCAGCTAAGTATTTTTGTACTCACCATTCCTCCTCCTCCTTTTCGCACAAAAATCCCTCGGTTTACACATGTTCACTTCACACCATTTCGCTTTTACGAAAGACCTTTTCCCATCATAGCTTTAAATTGTGCCTGTGAGCAGAAGGGGGGTCATTTTGCAATGTAAGTTTCACAAAACCGATCCTGAAGTTTTTGTTCGACAATGCTCATGCCTGATTTATTTTTGTTTTGTTTTTTTTTTTTAGAAACCACGGCCCAACAAAAGGCTTGAGAAGTAACTCATTCATTGATCACTCGTTTTTTCCAATCTTTTTAATTGATCATCCACAACATGGTGTGTTGCCAACAGACGTTGGTCACAGGATGGATTCTTTTCAGTGAATACTAGACCTGTTAATGATTTATCTTTCTGAACTTAATGCACCTTGTTCTACACTCACTCTCTGTCGAGAATCCCGTGTTTTTTCGTTGGGGAGGGGGGTGTTTTTTGTTGTTATTTTATTTTATTCTATTCATTTTTTTCTGCTTTGGCACTGTGTAATTATTCCTTGGACTGTATCTCCCCGTCGCACGAAAACAACTGTCAATGTATTCCTCTAGTTACAACTGGTTCGTTGAAAATATTTCTATCTCAAGATAACCGTAAAAAAAAGAACATTTCATTCCAGACAGATGTAGCTCTGATTGGTGAAGGTGAACAATGGGTGTAAAAGTTTTTTTGTTGCTACTGTCTGAGCAAGTAAGGTAGTTATGGGGGAATGATCTGTCCAAGTGCTCACTTACCCGATTAAACGGTAAACAATGGTGGTTCAACAGTGATTAAACATTTTTTTATGATATCTGGAGATAGGACATAGCTGGGGGAGGAGTGGATTCATGCCTTTCTTCGGATCAGCCGAAATAAGGAAAAAAAGAAATAAAAATGTGTCAAGTTAGTCACTCGATGGAAACCGTCACGGGACCATGCCTTTTAACAGTATGTCATGTCGGGGATGCTCAATTTAAAAATGAGAAGGGATGATCAATGAATGTTACGTTGCTCTCCTTTTATTCGGTAGTGATTACTGAAAAAAATCTGAATTTTCGAAAAACAAGCATGAACGAGGGATATTTAGCATGAACTTACATTGCAAATTGAACATCCTCAAGAACCTATTTAGAGGGTGTATTCTAAAAACAAAAGAACGTGTCTCCTCTATAAGGAGTAAATATTAAAGATCTCCATTGATGCAGTCTGTCTGCGTGATACGTACGTTGCCAGACCAGCTCAAAAACTGAAGAGACCTTAATCAAGAGTCTTGGTGACAGTTTTTGACAGTTTTAATTACATCTCACGGTAATGCAGTAGCAAATCAGGCTTTTCATATCATTACTATTGTAGGGAGTTTGATTCTCACCAAGTGATATATACATGTTCCTCACCAGACACACTCATTATATATATATATATATATATATATATATATATATATATATATATATATATGTGTGTGTGTGTGTGTGTGTGTGTGTGTGTGAGAGAGAGAGATTTATTAAGCTATACTAAACACGTATAGTATCAATAGAAATCGTCGGTCTCTTTCTCTTCCTACCCTCCAATAGGACAACCTTTTTTCACCCTCTCCCTTTCTACCCTCTTCTTCTGCCACCAAACTTCCTTTTCTCTTCTTACTTACACTTTTATTAAACTTTCTTCCCTCTTCTTTTTACTTGACTAATTTTTCTCCCCTCTCCTTTCTTTTCCTCTAATTAAACTACTTAACTCTTTTCTCTCTCTTCACACCCCCTTATTGAAATACCGAACCTTATCTTCTACCCCCTCACTCCCTGGTGTGACTGTCCCACGTATAGTATCAGTAGCCGCCATCAGCCTAGTCTGTTGTACGTTTATCATATCCGTAACCGAAACGAAGGGTTCATTGACTAGCGTCTTCAAGGCCGCTTGCATTCTGGTTTTTGACAGATAAAACATCTCATTCACGTGAGGCCTACTCCAATGGAATGAGGCCCTGCTTTGTGATTCATTCATGAAGGGGTCAACAGAGAGGATATTGCCTTGGCAAGTGTCAAAAGCTAGTTCTGTTCAGTGTTGCCAATTCAGTGCTTTTCGAGCTAAATTTAGCGCGTTTCTTGTTTCGGCAATGCAAAAAAAACAACAAAAAAAACGCAAAACTGGCGTGGGAGTGATTAAATAGTTTGGACATTTTTATCATTTCTTGGTGTGTTTTGGTAATTTTTCCACTACCTTGTTTAAATTAATTTAGCGTATTTGCGCGCCCAAACTAGCGCAAAAATATCTTTCAAGTCGGCAACAGTGCAACTTATGTTCTTATTATGAACAGCCGAGCCAGACAATTATCGTTTTGAGTTCTCGGAGCGTAATGATTTATAAATGGTAGAAAATGTTTATAAATTTTATATCTTGAAGTCTCGGTAATTAATTGGCCTCAAGTTCTCAAGTCAGTGGGTCGACGTGAATCTTTCTTTTTGTCTTCATAGAAACGGAAACACGATCACTTGTTTATTTAATCCTGAACAATGAAAGCCTTATTTCATTTTGAGGGGATAAAAAACGATCTCCTATTTAGGGAAAAAAAACATTTCTTTTCGGTCACTAAGAGCCAGAATGAAGTTTTCCTAGAAATGTCAACTTGCATGTTTTACCCTGTTGCATGAGCAGTTTTAGCCTCTGTTAAAAAAGATAGAGGGGTATATTGTATAACCCCATGGTTTCCCATCAGTTTGTTCGCACAATATCTCCAAAAGTTCTCAATGAATTTCAATGGAATTTTGTGGAAGGATGGGTAATTGGCTAACGAAGAATTAGTTGAATTTAGGAGCGGATCCAGGAATATCTTTCAGATTGAGATATATTTTTTTTCATTTTTTTGGTACATTTTTGTATTTGCTCATGGCTGTCTACACGATATCTCCAAAAATTCTCAATGAACTTCAATGAAATTTTGTCAAAGGTTTGGTCACAGGCTAGTACATAAGTACATTCAAATTTTATTGAATTGATTGCAAATCCAGCAATTCATTCTAGATTGAGAGATTTCATTATTCTGCATGAAAAATGATCAAAAACAAACAGATAATAATGATAATGATTTCGGTATGAAATAACTCAGTATTTGTACTTGTCGCAAGAATTGCGTTCTCTCCTCTGTTTTGAAACCATCAACCAAAACTGTCACCAGAACTGTCAACAGGTTTCTCTAGTTTCTGAAGTTGGCCAAGCTGACTGGGTGGCTGGCTGGCTGGCTGGGTGGTTAGGTGGCTGGCTATATACGTATCACGCGTACAGGCAGCGTCAACGGGGCTAGTGGGCTGAAATTGTAAACATTTACTTACTATGTTTTGAAAACAAACATCCCCTCCTGAGGTTTTTGAGGGTAAATCAATCTGAAATCTATTTACATGCTAAATTTTTCCCTTAGTTTGTATCCTGAAGATCATCCCTTCTTTTCAATTCTTAGTTGATCATCCCCAAAACGGCATGCTACCAAAAAACGGTGATCACTTGACGGTTTATATCAAGTGACTAAACTAACCTATTTCATTTTCATTCACTTTTTAGTGTACAACGTTGGCAGAGGTAGGCGCTCTCTGAGTGCTTTTTTTGGGGGGGGGGATGTTTTTGTTTTTTGTTCTTTGCTTTTTTTACGATATTACAAAGCTAGAAGGCTGGACAGTTCTTTCATACAGTGGGTTGTAATTGCCTTCACTACAAATGGCGGATAGAATGTCTAACGTTCAACAGGGTCGCCACTGAGATATATATATATATATATATATATATATATATATATATATATATATATATATATATATATATATATATATATATATATACATACACACACACAGCTCATATTTCCAAGGGATTGGCAAAATGGTATATCTGCGATATACACATACACACACACATACACACACACATACACGTGTGTATATATATATATATATATATATATATATATATATGTGTGTGTGTGTGTGTGTGTGTGTGTGTGTGTGTGTGTGTCGCAGATATACCATTTTGCCAATCCTTTGGAAATATAAGCTCCCCTCCCCGTTATAAATATATGCCCCCCTCACCCTATGGGAAAGAATCAGCAGATAATCTGAAATATATGTGCATGTATTGACCAATAATCATTCATGTAGATATTGAAATTAGTGGGAAGTTAATGGAAAGTCATTTTGGAGAAAAGATGTTATAATTATATTCATAGCCTTCATACTCCAGCGGGAAAAAAAATGTAAAAACGTTGGCGTTAAGAGTGTTGAGATACTTGAATATTTGTTCGTTCAAAAGCTTTGTAATTCTGTGATTTAAAAAAAAACACTAGAAGGCACTCAGAGAGTGCTTATACCTGCTAACGCTATAAACTGTTACGTGATAACGTCTTTGGTCGGCATGTCGTGTTAGGGATGATCAATGAATAAGTCACTTCTCTCGCTTAAATCAACCTTTCTCAATCTTTTGCAGCTGACGGAACCCTTGAAAATAACTTCCATATCTCAAGGAAGCTCCTCCTAAAAAATTATACGTACAGGCAGCAACGCATCAGTATGTTCGAAAATGCACGTATATCATAATCTAAAAGTAATTATTCGTGTTCCACAATGGATAGGAAGATGGTTCATTTTGGTGAATATTCTAAGATACCCTTCTTTTCCGACGCACCCCCAGATGATACGGCGGCATAAATGAACAAAACAATGATAAGGGAAGTGCAGAGATCTTAAACATTAGTTGCTGTCTTTGATTGAGCGGGCGCGAAACAGAAACTTACATCAACAATCAAACTTACTGTTCGACTGATTAAGATAGCATTAAATGCTCATTTTAGGAACCACCATGAACAACAGGATGGAAAGCGGCATTTTGATTAGTGAGGACACGAGAACGTACACAGAAGACAAAGTGAAAAGAAGGACGAAGAATTAGGGATCTAAACTATCTTTTATGGATGAATAAACGTTGAATACAAAAAGTCTCATTTCGTTCTTTATTTGTTGATTGATTCGAACTTTCAATAAGAAGCAAAGCGTAAAATTTGTGCCTTCAACAAGATTTTAGCATAAGCATTTGAGAAACACATTTGGTTGGAATTCTACTTTACGAGGCACCAAATCACTCTAACACACCCTGCCTTTATCATGGAAAATATTTTCAAAAAGAACTCAGTTTCCAGAAGGAATATTGATAAGGTTACTTTATCTTTCATAAAATTAATATTTTTTCATAAACTTAATATACTTAAGGAGATATATATGTAGGAGAACGGAATGATGATTACAAAGATGAGAAGCCAGTCTTGAGGTAAGGATAGGTGCTATCAAATTAGAGAAGATATCAAGATGGCTGCCTCTAGATAAATACAAAATAAGGAGCCTTACTTAATTGAGTTGAAGATTAGGGCAGAATATCAAATTTCATTTAGTAAATTTCTGGTGCTTCTAGAACCGCATGTCATCAAGAAAGGTAAGAACCGCAAATCATCTCAAATAAGGCAAAAGCCAGGAACTTTTTTCACGCATGAATAAAAAATTTTCGCAAAGCCCCTTACAATCTCTCGTGGGACCCCATGGTTCCGCAAAACCCCGGTTAAGAAATCATATCAGTTATTGGACCACTTGAAATCAGTACCGGATTAACTATGTAGTAAAATATGTTGAGAGCCCCACAATTTCAAGGGCCCTGCGCTAAATGCTAGTGAGCTATGGAATGCAAGTTGAACACCCACTAAAAACCAATTTGGAGGATCTTTTTTCTAGATATAAGGTGTAAATGTATAAATTGTAAGCCCTTTTGATCCAATGGGCTGTCCTGTTTACGTAATACATTGGAAGTCAATCAACAGATAGACACATTCAAAAACAGAAAACAGGTTGACAGTTTGATTTGCGGTTTCTAATACTATTGTTGCAATGTCACTATTATCTGACAGTAGAGCAAATGAGAAAAAATCAATTTTTTGGTAAATAAAAATATATTTCAATTTAGCCCCGCTTCATAAACCTTTTATTGCTTTTGCTTTTTCCTCTCTTTTGGGGATGGTCAATTGAATGTGAGCTGCATACAAACGTCATTCACTTTTCGGCACCATAGAGATTCGGTTCTTTCTATCGAAGCTAATTTCAACTTTTTTTTTCTTTCTTTTCAAATCAAGCAAATCATATAAGTAACAGAGCGTGACAAATTGACTCTTGCTCCATAGGGGAATATACCACTGGTTGGTCGTCCAGAACAGAGGTCGGCAAACCTTTCGGAGACGGGTCTGAATAGAAATGTTTTTATGTCTTGCAGACCAAAGCGAATAAAAAAAATGAAACAACGATCGTACAAGGCTATGAAAACAGGTCTTTTTGAAATGACTTAAAGGGGATAAGATTTTGTCAAACTGTAGTTCAAATTTTGCGTATTTAATAGAAAAGTGGGAATGCATGATGTTCAAACATGTTCAGCACTTTTGAGGTTACTAAAAAAACGAGACTGGTGCTGTATTTTTTTGATACAGAATTTATTGTTCACTAACCAAAGATAAATAACAGAAACTAAGATCTTTTTTTTGTATGCAACGTACACATTTTCAATGAAGTCGACAAGCCGAATGAAATGAGGCCAGGGGGCGGATTTTCGCCGTGGGTCGTAGTTAACCGGCCCCAGATGCAGAGCAATGGTTCTTGACCTTTTTTACCCGGGGCCCAATCTTAACATCCCCCAGAATTGTTTGCCCCGCTCTAAAAAAAAATCAATTAATTATATATCATGTGGTGAGAAAAAAAACACAACTCATGTCTTTGCAGGCGTATAATTAAATTCTTTGGCTTCGGCCGAACATTGCACGTTCATACCTCCATTATCCCCCTTTACTAAAGTGTGTTCAACATAGGTTACTATGAAATCAGTAGTAAAAATAGTAATGTGTAATCAGTCATTAATAATATTGTACAATTAGGAATTAATCAGTTAAGCCTTTACATAACTTATTTTTGAGCCACCAGACGCTTTGCACTCTTCACATCGAAATTCCAAATTGCTTCCCAACAAATTCAGATTGTGACCCCTTCCCGTGTGGAACGTGCGCCCTGCATTCAGAACCACTGATCCAGGGAATCGCAGAACTGAATTCATCCTGAAATGATTGAATACCATGATCTCTGTCTCTTAGAGGGGTTCGGGTCTTCTGACAGTTATGCCAAAAATTAAAAGATTGCAAGGGAGGAGCTCTAGACCCAGAAAAAAAACTTATTGTTTTATTTTTGTGTGTGTGTGTGTGTGTGTGTGCGTGTGTGACAGATCTGGTGCAGTCACGACAGAGCTTCACCCGTCACCCCACGAATTCGTTTATCCCTGCTTCGGTTTTCTTTTATTATTTCTTTTGCTTCATGTATTTGTTTATTTATTCATCGTTCATTTTTGTGTAAGCAAAAACTCAACAGCTCTAGATAGTCACTTGATAGAAACCATCACACAACCAACGTCTTTTTGTGGCAGGTCGTGTTGGGGATGATCAATTGAAAAAAATGGGGGAAAAAGTGGTAATCAATGAATAAGTCACTTTTCTCACCTTTTGTTAGTTCACTGAAAAGTCCGAATTTTCATAAAACAAACCTAAATGCCACCGGACTCAAACTAAGGAACCAATCTAGCCCTACTTTACATTGTAAATTGAACCCCAGCTAAGAAAAAAATTTGTGGATGGAGGGGTTTCAAGAGACAAAAACAATGTTTTTTCGAGACATACTAAGGAACAAATATTCAAATTTTCAGCCCTATAGTCTCGTTGGTGCAGCATGTATGTTCGACAGATAGATAGATAGATAGATAGATAGATAGATAGATAGATAGATAGATAGATAGATTGAGAGAACCATTAAAAAACTGAAGAAACCTAGGTTGACATTACTGGTTGAGCGGGTTTTTGACAGACACCCTGAAAATACGATATCGTTGGTAAGAAAACTCGGAGATGATCAGATGAGCAAGAAATGTAGCCAGGGCGGGCAGTGGGGCAAATAGTTCTCGGAGATAAAGGAGTGCCAACGATCACGTGACATCAGGACACCAACTGATTGATAAAATTCGGTGACGGTGATAAGTTTGACCATGCGTGTCCGGGGGAGATAGAAAAAAACAAAGGGGCTTTGAAAATTTTCGTGATGGCGAATAAGTTATTTGAAACGAGAGACAGTGTCTATCAAAATATGCATTTATTTTCCATTCTCTTTTCGAGGTTTTTGTTTTGTTTTTGTTTTTGTTTTTTTGTTTTTTGTCTCAGATTCAGATCAGTGGTTTCTGGTCAGTGATGATATGTGCGGATCAGTTTTCTTTTAAATTACATGAAGTTGTGAAGCGTTTCAACCCCAAGCCTGAGCAGAGGATAAGGGGAAGGCAAGTGGCCTGATTGTCATGGGCCTACGATTTTCTGGGCACTTACTGGTTACCCTTTTCTTTTTTTTCAATAAATTGCTGTTCAGATATACATTGATTAGTGTGGTTAATTCTTTCCAAAAGATTTCCGTACGGTACGGTTCGAAACTATTCAAAATAATCTAATTTTTTTGTTTTTGTTTTTTTGTTTTTTGTTTATTTTTTTCCTTTTTCAACAAATCCGAATTACAGTACTTTAATTTGTACAGGAATACCTAAAATGTACAACATCAAAACCCATACTAATCAAGTTTGCACTATTCCAAGTATTGATGTAATTCTGTTCTGTTCTTTTATTACTTGTAAGTACTTCATATGCACTATATATATATATATATATATATATATATATATATATATATATATATATATATATATATATATATATTGTATGAATTTAGCGCTGATAACAAAAATACTTCTTGAGCATTTGGAAATGGGGGCCTAGATTAACCAGCTCAGCCCGTCAATGTTCACGCATGCTTAATGGCAGAGAGAGTGGCGTATTTCCTACCAATTGAGACTCAACACAATCTTCCAATCCCATACTTCTCTCCCTCTAGGTTTGTGCCATACTAAGCTAAACTAAACTAACTTACGGTATCAGTGGACTCACTAACTGTATCAGTAGCAGCCATTAGCTCTGCTTCCACCCTACTCTCTTATTAAAATGCCTTTTTTCTACCCTCTCCTTTCCTATCGTCTTGTTGAACTACCATTATTTTCTTCTTTCACCCTCCTTACCGTGTCAGTCACGCTTATAGTATCAGTATCAGCCATCAACTGAACTTGTTGGTGTACACTTACGATAACCGTCAACAGAGGCGGCAAAAAAGTTTTGAAATGGGAGACAGCGTATCAAAATGTTTCAATTTTCCATTTTCCTACTTCAGATTCGGATCACTGGTTTCTGGTCAGTGATTTTATGGGTGGATCAGTTTCTCTTTATGAAGGAAGCGATCATTTCACACCTGCCTTATGGTTGGAACGGGTCGGCCGAAAGCTTTTCTATGTAAACACCAAAATGGACACCTAGAAAAAAACACATAAAAAAAACAAACAAATACAAAGTTGGCAGCCCCGGGCTGAGATGGTTGTGTATTTCCTACTGATAACAGTAGTCAGTGTTCAAGCGTAAAGGTGTTCCATGTTTTTTTCCCTCAAGATCTATGAAAGGGGATGTAGGGGTGAAGAATCCAAAGGGGGTCCGGGAACCAAAATGGATAAAAACAGGACGACTAATGCAGAAGGGATGGGGGCCCGAAACAGAATGTATACCCCCTGATAAAAATTCCTCGCAGAACCCCTGTTAAGCCGGCATAGAAAACCAGGGTATCGAATACTGCTTTTCAAGGGCAAGCAAGACCATTCCAGTTAGAAGATCGGCTCAACACAAACTTCCAGTCCAAATCATCGCTCCCATTGGCCTTGTGCTCTACTAGGCTGAGATAAATACCGATAAAGGAATGAGAGTGGTAATAACTAAATAAATTGTTTATTCCATTATTAAAAGGCAGAAGAAAATTTAACTAACAAAGAAATACCTTGAAGAGATACACAATTTCTGATCAGTGTACCTGTTTCGTGGCTAAAATAGTTGCGTATTCCCGATTGAAACTAAATGGTTGGTGTTCGAGCGCAGATTAGATATGTTGAATACTAATTCTCAGGGCCACAAAGGAAGGTTGTTGCCTTATATACTTGATAACTAATTTTCTAAACGATCCGAAATTATTGATAATTAATATTTTACTGACACCGTTATAGATTTGAAAAGTGTTAAAGTCGGAATATACTCTAGACCAGGGGGTTCTCAACGTGGGGTTAATAAATACCCCCTCCCAAGGGGCAAAAGTTGATTTGAGGAGATAGAGGGATAGATTGCCTCATACAAACTGAATTTGCTCTTATGAGAAGCAATCTTTCGTTTCATGTTTGTAAAATCAGAGAATACAGGGAAGCTATTTCCACTTGGTGAATTACAATATATGTATCTTTTAAATTGTTTTAATTATCATCTCCCATTTCTATAATTGTGTTATTTCATTATGCAAGCACGCGTAGTTTGTCCTGATAAACCAAATATCTACTGTAAACAATCTATTATGAAATTTACTTGGCTAAGCAAAGATAAATCTTTACGAAATGGGAAGTAATGTTCCTTTTGTAAGATGTATTGTCAAGCTACTTAAGTTGAGAATTCATTTGGCTAATGGTATTAGACAGTGTAGAGTAGACATTCTCAATGGAGCAGGGGGAGGGGTATATCACCCAAACGGGCAAATGTTTGGTTGGGGGAGGGAGTGATAGGATATTCTGTTCTAAACTTTTTAGAACTCATCTATCCTGAAACACGCACGTGCGTGCACACTTGCAAACACACACAGTAACACGCACACATAGTCTCACACCTACGTACATAAATGCACAGAGGCTGGGGTAAAAGTAATAGAGCGGTCAATAAAATTACATAACACAAAACATCTTTTCACATTAATTAAATGGATGTTTTTATTTATTTCACATAACCCTTCAGCTAAATTAGATAAACATAAAGTACCCTGGTGAGTAACGTCGTTCAACCGAACAATATATTTTTACAGTGAAAACATCTACCTATGATTGAAGAAATGTCTGTAGGCGTAGGTGTATGCACCGAGATAGCTTGACAACTGGCAATCATACGATGTACATATTCGACATGGATATTTGCAAGCACACCAGGCTTTGCAGCGTCGAGTTTGCTGTTGTTTGGATCGGCAGATCTTGAGAAATCGACTGCACTACGATTACTCGACGATTGGTCATTGTATGCAGTTGACATTTTCCAGATTTAGCAACCAGGACGCAAGACAGAGTAGAGTCGAGTTTGGAATTTTGGGGTAAGCAGTTCTGGAGAAATCTAATAAAAAAAATTCAAAAAACTTGAAGATTTCAGATTTTTTATCTAAAATTATTGATCTAAATTTATGTATAAAATAACTTAATTGACAATAGATCTAAATTTCGATATAAATTATCTGAATTAGCAACACTAAAAGAAAAATTAATTTACGTGATAATTATTAAAAGCTTTTGCTTCACGCTCCATGAAGGCCGGGCCCTTTCATACATAAACCTTCGGAACGAGCATTGACCCAGTTTTCCAAAACAGAAAATAAAAGCGAGACATGCAGACGTTGTAGAGAACGCTTCAATCTGTCAATAAAACGCGATACAATGATCATGTGTAGAATGGCTGAATACCATTTTGTTAACTTTGTCACAATTGTTTTTTTTTTTAATAATAAATGTTTACATCTTATGTTATTTTTGACTGCCCTGCTATTTTCGTCCCAGCCCGTACACATAGAGTATTATCTTCATATTCTCTGCTTTTGTTATCTTAATAGTTCAAAACATTTTTAGGCGTTGTCGAAACTATGAAAATTAATGCCGCGTAAAGGTGTCCCATGTTTTTCTCTCGTTTGAAAGAAAGAAAAAAAAGATGACGTCATGCTCTAATTGTAAGAAAGAATATTTCCTCTCGTGGAAATCAAATACCAAAATTACCGTTGTTTAAATGTTGCATCGTCTTTGGAAATACAAAGATTGAATTGGGTCACTTGCAAAAATAAAGATCAGCTTTAGGGCTTGAGTATTCCCCAATAGTGACAGTGGTCGGTCGAGAGAAAAAGCCAGGATCTCGAATGGTGAGTTTCAAGGCTATCAGGTAGGTATAACTCCCCTCTCAAAACAATCTTCGTAAACCGTTTTCCCTTCCATTTGGCTTTGTGACATACTGAGCGAACCTCGGAAAACAATAAAGATCTCTTTTTATCATTCTCTACAAAATGATGGAAAATTGTCCACAATAAACATTTGCAAGTTCAGCAATACCTGTGCTGTTTTTTATTAACGTGAATTTCAATGTAGTACAGTCAATGTATTACTGTGCGAATTAATTAATTAAGTATAAGCAAAAAAGAATTGCGGTTCTAACCGTACGGTTCGAACACTGCGGACAATATTTGAAATAATTAACTGCACTATTCAACGCAAACTTATACAACTCAATAGTATTATCTTCAGAGACAATTGTTAACGACACGAGATCCAAAGCCAAGTTGAGGACAGGAGAGAGGGGGGGGGGTTTGGGGGGGGGGTATCATACGACCACCCTTTTGGATTTAAGGCAATAGAATGAGTCCCTCCTAAAACGTTCAGTTCAACAGTGATGGGTATAAAGGGATTTTCGTAAATAAGCAAATCATTCCTTTTATTCTGATTTAAAAGAAAACTGTCACAATGTGACATTAAACAGATGCACCCCCCAAAAAATAAACATTATAACAAAAGTAGTCCACAACATGCTAACCACGCAAAACAACCTAAAATTGTAGAAGTCAACAAGATCTGACAGACGCTATGCAACTGAGAAGATTGCCAACCCAAGGGACAACTTCACTGGTTACGAATATTTCTTTGAAAGCTATCAAGTAGAATGTCAAGGTTTTATCGCCAACTCAACTTAGGCATACTGAGACTCACACGCACCCGCGTCATGCGACACAAGAGGCAGTCATGCCACTCCTTGGTCCTTATCCAGTCTGGTGTCGTTCCAATTTCTGTTGACTAGTCGGAATTCCCTCTCCACTATTTGTCGCCAGCTCATCTTAGACAGCCCTCTCCTTGTCTGGTTTGTTGCCGTCCATTTAACGGCTTGATTTGCAGGTCTTGCCCTGGGGAGCCTCAACACATCGACCAACAAACGAGGGCTCCATCTACAAACGGTGGTTAACATAGGTAGTTGTATTTTGTACCTGACCTCTTCCAAGGATTTGCTGCAATTCTCTGTCATGGGCATCACAGAGCTAGTATTTCCTGAATCTATCAAGTTCATCTCTCCATCTTGTGTTCTGTCGGCCTCGGTTTCTTATGTGATCTCTGGGGATCCATGTTGTGAGACGTGATGTCCATTGGTTGTCTTTCATTGTTGCAACATGGCCTGCCTATTGTCATTTGAGTTTTTTAACAGTTTCTATTATGTACCCGTTCTCTTCCTTCTATTTATAATTTAACAGCAATGGCGAATGGGCCGTTACTTTCTGTCCACGGTATGAAAGTTAGGTTACAAAGTGTTCGGTTATTTCCCTTTTAAGAGTTATCATTAACTTTTGAACGATGCACTCTCCTTTTTTCAAAAAATTTCTCATGTTCTCTTTTGGAGAAAGAAGAACAAAATTATGTCACAGACTTCCTGTTGACGCAATGGTGCACTAAATAACCTTATTTTGGGAATCGCTCGACTGAAACCAATATCTAATAAAGCAACGCTGCATGAACTCAAATACCCCCATTATAAGATTGTAAACATTTGGCCGCGCATGCGCGTGCTTACACATTGCACAACGTTGTTATGGAAGAGTAGTTTTCTAAAATGCTCGCCCAATGACTCTTTTTTTCCGTCAACTATTGTGGCATACCAGTGATGAAATATTTGATCTAGAAAGAATGTGAGGTGGGGGAGAGATTAGTGCCGAAAGAGAAACAAAAATAGCCTCAGCCAGAATTCGAACTCGGTCCACCGATTCCGTTCTGTTAACAATTACTTCTACAGCAACTCTTGAATAAGGCATAGACAAAAGCAATAATAATTCAAAAAGTAAAAAAAAATTATTTGAGGGGGTCAAGCCAATTTTCTAGTTTGTAGACAAAACAATATGGTCAGGAGCGATGAAACACACAAATAAAAAAATTCATGCTCATATAGAATAAAACCTTTTGTCATCTCAATTGGCTATGGTTATTCAATTGCAACATAAAACCCATGATGTATTTTCCTTCATCTCTTAGAAAGAAACGGGAAAATGTAAGGTCAAATTTAAGATTTAGCGTTGAATCTTAAACTATAATCGTATCAAATTTGGGATTCTTGAAGAAATTAGCAATTCTCTCTCCCCCTCTCCTTCTCTCTTTCTTTCAAGTGGGAGAGGCTTTGAAAATGGCTATTCAACACTTTGGCTCATATGATATTAACTTTGTTGTTAGGAAATACGCAACCCTCTCAGACACAAATACAACTATGCATCTCTCTATCTACATAACGTTACCTCATGGGGAAAATTGTTTCATTTCATGAGCTCTTTTTTTCATAATCTTCGCCCTCTTTAAGACGAACAAAATTAGTTTGGAACAATCCCATCTCGTGTGCAGTACGTATGATTCTCTACGCATTCCCTTTCCAAGCTCGCATATCATACCAAAGAACATAAATGATGTTTACTGAAGGAAAACATGAGTGAAAAAAAAATAAGATACGCCTGTTCTTTTTATGTTTTTAGATTTTATGTAATCAAGTGTCAAATGTAATAAAAATTACGCCAAAGATTTATCTCAAAAATTAAATCATTTCCTGGTACTCTCCTGCTAAGCAGTAAATGTTTTGTAAACGGACTGACTGCAATTTCCTCTTCCAGGATATATTTCTCTTCCCATAAGTCACATTCTTGTTCTTCTGTAAAGATAAGTAAATTAAGAGGTTTTAAAACGCTTGCATAGGGAAGGTAGCCTTATATTCTACATCAGGGGTAGGCAACCAACGACCTGCAGGCTAGTTTCGGCCATAGAAGGGAATTGGGATACTATGCTCGATGGTGGGCCAACAGGGTGCGGAGGGGGCGTCAAGTGACACCATCAGAGGGGCTGACGTCAAGAAGACTGCCTAAAAATTTATATGTAGTTTATCAATAATTATTTTCATCCAATTAAAAATCTTCCTGACCACCCAATATCTCCGAAATATCTCAATGAATTTCAGTTGAAATTTGAGGGAGGATGAGCAATGGGGTGAAAAAAAGTTTGCGAATTTTGGAGCGGATCCTGGAATTTTTCTTTGATTGAGAGATATTCCCGATTTTTTTTTTACATTTTTGTATACGCTCATGACTGTCCACAAATGTTCTCAATTACTATCAAATTTGTAAAAAAGGATGAACAAAAAGCCACAGAAATAGTGAATAAATTTCAGGAAAAAAAAAACATTTTTATGGAACTCATATTTATTTTCTTCATATTAATCCACTAAGTCAGGCATGAAAAATCGAAAGCTGAAGGTAAGCAAGATTGGCAGCTTCAGATTCAAATCCCATACTGAAGTTTAAATATCAATATGAGTTCAGGTAAAAAATAACTTGCTAAGAGAACGCTGTCAGAACAAGAATTTCAAAAAGAAAGTGGATCAGATCGAACCAATTCTTGGAGGATGTCATTAAAATTCCAATTTTCCTTTCTTTCTTCCTTCCCCTTCCTGGTTGCGAGTTCACTCACTTGGCGATAATAAAGTCAACCCTCAAGGAGTTTGACAGCAGACTTATTAGTAAACGTAGCCATGCCATTGAATTATATGGGATTACCATGATGAATAATGTATTGTGTATTAGTACAAAAAGATCACCGACATTCTAGATATCGTACGAAGAGAATACGTTCTGTGGGATGGGGGGTGAAACTGTGAGTTTCCGCCCTGGGTGACACCAATCATAGGTTTGCTACAGACCAGGCTATTTCTTATGCCTTGAAGATTCTTTGTGTGTTTCGAATACATTCTAAAGATGGTTTGGTTGGAATAAATCGGGACTAAATATACTTCTTTGATAACTAATTGGCATTCTTGATGAAGGACAAAAGATTTTCTAGTATTCGTTATTCATGCGGCAAAATATAATTAGATGCGTTTAAATTGGTAATGCCCTTATTTCAAGCTTTTCTGGGCATTTGTTTGCCATGAAAACGCAATCCGACCAATCCAGCACACACACACGGAGGTAAAGAGGCTGCCGACCCGTTATATATTTTTTCTTTAGTTTGCTACATTTCAACATCAGATTCTTTCTAGTTTGCCAATTCAGCTGCAATTCCAGCGCTAGCAGGGAATATTGAATACAGAGAAAGCCGCTTATTGTGATCACATCGGGACAGCTTTTTCTAGATAGCAATTAATAACATTGCAAGAAGGTTGGACCAATTTATTTTCATTGTTGTACATTCATTGTTAAGGATTATTAATTATGTTATATTCATTATTATGAACAACTCAACATTTGAAAAATATTTGATTATAGTAAGCGCATAATTTTTAATATTTTGAATATTTTAAATAGAGTTTTTGAGATCAACTAATTTTGACTGCAATAAACGTTTGATACCATTATCCGTGATTATGATAAACAGCTTACTATGTATCCAGATAAGTTGATAATTCAAAGTGAAAAATAATATACATAAAACAAATAATCGATATATAAAATACAATATAACCTACCCTGTTTTAATGTTTACATTAATTTTTCATCACTGGCAATCCCTTCCTTCCCGACTTTTAATATATTTCTGTAGTAAAAATCACTTACAATGGAAATCCTATAGTAAAATTATTTACAATGATTTCTATAGTAAAATCTTTAGCAACCAACTAGATCATATGTATAACAACACAATTCAGTCAGTAACACTTGCATGATTATTGACCAGTGGTAATCTGTTTCTTCCTGATTTTCTATGCACAAAATACAGATGAGTGCCAAAACTTACAAAAATCAAATATTAGTTAGAAATTTTGCACAATTCAGTGTTTAATCAACAAATCCAATCCACCCTATCGTCAGAAATGTTTAGTTTGTCACAGAAGTCAATGACTAAAGCCAAGCGGAGGAGTGTTAGTAAAGTCAGAGGGCAGCAATAAGGAAAGCTGAAACCTAATTTGTTTGAGCAATTTTCGACAAGACTCCACAAGTATGTTGCACAATGGAAACCGGGTAGAAGAGGGTTATCAATGGTCACGAAATAATGCAAATGTTGCGGAAAGAATGGTACTATTATCTGCAAGCAGATAAGTGAGAGCTGTCACGACGTCTGTTAGTCTGACACGCTATATATCCCCACCCCCGTAAGCTTTTGTCCTATTTTTTGACTCCTCGAATACATATTTAACCCATTGTAGATAGGTACTTCAGCTATTCTCTTTAACCAATATATCAACAACTCGCTATCACAGTCAATAATTAAATAATCGTGGCATCGAATTTCGAAATCATGTAAAAAGGTTCCATCGAAGAATGAATATAGTCGGAAGATATTCTATATATAGCATCACTGACTGGGAATAGAGTTAAAAAAAACTTCTATAAATATCGATATTCAGGAGAATTTAGATGTAATTAATGAAATTGTCAAAATAAGACCCCAGAAGGTTTTTTTTTTAATTTGATTTTTTTTTCAAAGTTTTCCTTTCAAAATTTGAAAATATTTTTTTTAAGGGTGGGTCTAGGCGAGTACTGATGCAAATTTTCAGGTCTGCAGACGAACGGTGTGACCAGTAGCGCTGGAACACACAAAAAAAAAACAAAAGACAAACAAACACACATATCTAAAAAAAAAAAGGATAAAACCCTTCGCCATCTTTGATGGCTACGGTTGTTCAACTTATGATAAGAAGATTAATAAGTCTTGTTTGATGATAATCAGTGGAATAATTTGGAAAGGTGACTGACATTGGGAGTGGTCTGCTTTGTTTGCAGACGGCAGGCCTTTGATTGACGAAGCCGCGAAACAAGTCAGCGTCCCTCTAAGCCAAGGGTGGTCAAACCTGCTCCGTATAAGAACCACATGTGATAAACCTGTTTTAGAGCCCCAAGACTTGAACGAAATTCACACATGCGATTTTATGGTTAAATACACATTCTGTTACGAAATTTTGTATAAATGAATTATCCAGTACATAGACGAAGTAGTATTTATTCATTTGTGTAGTTCCTTAAACAGCTAACTTATATCAGTTTAAATAATCACAAGAGACAAATTTATATATCTACCTGTTTATCCCAGTTTTCTGACAGTCTTCTTCAACCCTTACAAATAATAAATTTCTTTAATCCTACTGCCCTCTCTGTTCATTCCCTCGACACCGAAGGACAATGTCTCGCTTGGATCAAGCATTATAATTCAGATTTAAAGTTTTGAATATTTTTGCTATGAACAATAAACTTACGCTGTAATCTAGCGGATTCGCAGTTCATTCATGGTAAGTAATTATACAACTTGAAATATCTCTTAATTACGTTTTACATTAACTTCGATGTGGAAAGGGCAGCGTCAAACATATTTCCACAAATCGACCATTGAATGTCAAAGAACCACAGTTTGACCACCCCTGCCCTCTAAGTTAAATGCATGTTCACGGTTGAATCGTAGATTCTGTGCGTAAAATAGAGATAAGCTCTGCTTGCCTTAAAATGAACAAAGGATTATCTCCCCAATGTAATTATACACTATCAACAAACACAGAAAAAAAACAACTTCTTTCTCAGTACAAACCTTCAACACTTCACACACATGCCCTATCGATGTTGAAAACAGCACACAAATAAAAACAACTCAACGACCTAATTTATTCAAAGCTATAACAATATAAACATATGTATTCACTTCTGTTTTTCTTTCACAGGGGAGATAGTCTTTAGTTCATTGTAAGGTCAACTGGAGTTATCCTTATTTTTTGAACGGTAACTAGGAATCTACCTGTGTTTGCATTCAAACTACGTCATTGATAGAATCGCTCTGGTTCATTCATAGTAATTGATTATTTGATGAGGTCAGGTTTGGAAAATCTTTTGTTTGGCTTTTTAGGATGTGTTTTTTGGGGGTTTTTTTAATTTGATTCTTTCAGAGCTATGAAAACCACGTTAAGAAGTCCAACATATACCAAGCATGGACTAGTATAAATTATTAAATGAGGTAAGAAAAAATGTAACCTTTGTCGTTGATATGTTTTAAGCCGAACTTGATGATAATTTTGGTGAGATTATAAGTTTGTGAGACGAATTGGACAAGTTGAGAAAGTATTAGCTCCTGCGATGCCATTGATAGAGAGGTCTGGTGAATATAAGATCAATGTCCATGACGGAGCTAAAAGGATGATGATGATGATGATGATGATGATGGTGGTGGTGGTGGTGGTGGTGGTGGTGGTGATGATGATGATGATGATGATGATGAAGGTGGTGGTGATGATGATGATGATGATGATGATGATGATGATGATGAAGCTGGGATCAGTAGAGCACCAAGCTACAAACACTGAAACCAGTCGTAGTGTGAGTAGGGTGGCTGGCGCTAGTGTGAAGGACGGGATAACTCCCCTGACCTGTAATAGCTGCTAATTGAATATTATAACCTTCCCGGGTGCGATCTTAGCCCCCGAATGCTGAGAAATTCCGTTAGACCACTACAATAAGAAATGCTTAAACTCACTACTTTGGTAATGTTCCGTGAGACCAGTTTGCTAACCATTATTCCACGGGATTCCCCACGACCCTGAGCATTATTCGACGGACCCCAAAGGGTTCAAAGTTCTAGATACAAAACCACTGGTTTAAAGCCATATGCTAAAACTTGAGTCCAGTAATTCAAATTTGTCGGTGAGATGAGCCTGCTTTTGATCCTCCTCCCTCTTTTCTAGTATCATTTAGTCTTTTCAGCTCAAATTTCTTGAATCAAACCACCCGGTTAACGACTTTCTTGTTTCTGGCCAACGGGGGAGCAACATCACATTGATGCTGATGATTTGACGTCATCAATCTAAAATTAGAATTCTCCTGTCTCCCCAAACGCCCCGAGCAGAGATGATTAAGCGAAACGACAGACGCTGCTCTGAGCAGGTTCTGGGATCGTTTAATGTTTTCCAGGCTCTTTACCATTAATTACTTCTGGGAATAGAATACGCTGCTGCAGTAAGTTAGAGGGTTATTTAAAGGTTCTTTAAAGGGGTATGATTCTTGGATTGGCAACAACGTTTGAAATCTATCGACTTGAAATGTCGGATACTGACAAAAGCAGAGTAAAAAAAGTAAGTAATGCCCTTACTCTGGCTATGGCTACTGGCGCCCCTGCTTAAGCCTCGCAAATCACATTTTTACATCATCAGCTCTTTAGTGTCTGTTGTTGGATGTAGACCTCTCCCAAGATTCTCCAGATCTCTCAATCTTGTGCTGTCTTATGATCTCTCCGTGTGATGTTAAGCCTGATTCTCCCCAGGGCAACGAAAGGGGTATAATTCTTGAATTGACATCCTCGTTTAGAATCCATTGACTTGAAACGTCAGATACTGATGAAAGCAGAGTAAAAATCAAGTAGTGCCCTTACACTGGCTACGGTCACATCCGCTCATGATTAGGCTCCATGCATCATATCACTACCTACTCAGCCCGTTTGTTATGTGAAACAGACATATAGGCGACAGGCACACGAAGTGGAGTCACTCAGATCATCCTGTGCTATCTCTCGCATAGCTTAGAGAATAAATAGATTCATGTCATTCCCAAGCACATTAGTACAAAGTGAATACAAACCTCATCAGTCGGAGTTTGAGCTCAGCTAGCCACTCACTGAAAACAGAAGTAAATTTAAATGTGAGAATAAGTCTGGGTGGTCACTCAATAAAAACTGTCACGTGACCAGCTTTTTGGCAGCATGCCGTGTTGGGGGTGATCAAATAAAAAAATAGGAAAAAGGGTGATCATGAAGATAATTTACTTCTCTCACATTTTGTTTGGCAGTGGATACTAAAAAAGTCGGAATTGAAAAAAAATGGATACATAGTATGGGATCAGTTTAGCATAAATTGCATTGTAAATTGAGACCCCCTACAAAGCTATTTGGGACGAGTGCAGAAAGGGAATTAATGTGCGCACAGCGTATTTCTATTTCTGTAGCGAACTTAATGACTTTTTATTGACAAATTTCAATCCACTATGTAGAATCTAAAAGTGCAAACATACTCCTGTCACAGGAAAAACATTTGCACAGTTTGAAATAACATTGCCCTGGTGACTGAATAATATGAATTTTTACATAAAACCATAAATGATATTTTCTAAAAAAAATGTTGTCAAAAGATGCTGGAAACCTCCGTATCAACCAAATATAATATGAAATCGTATATTTATTATTAATAGGCTTCATGTAAGACGTAATTAAAACCAATAAATTGATCTCTGTTTTCCTCTTACGTCAGCCCTGCATTTTTTGGGTGAATGACTGATATTCTCTTTGTCGAAAATATTTGAATAATACACCAAGTAAGAGATTATCGATAAAAATTAGGTAATAGTAATCGTTTGTATGATAAATTATGTTTAATCTTGGAATTTTCTAAACCTGTATTCAATCATTTTTCATTTTATCTAAAACATATGCAAACGTTCTATACCGAACAAAATGTCGATTACATGTAAGTAGGTATATATTGTCAATAAGGACACTCCAAACTTCTGCAGTAGCTTTGCGCGGCGCTCCGGTCCCCAGAGTGCAGACCATCTAAAATTAGACAGAGCAGGTGTGGTTCCACTGCCATTGACATCAGGCATGGTACTGCCCAGTGAAGTTAAGACCAGATGACTTAGGATTCGGCCTAGGTTCTAAGACCAAGCTTATGTTGTTTCAACAATAGTTGCAAAAACAGGATTTTTAACAAGTTCCTGCCCACACACTTTGCCTATGCAGTACCCTCACGATACAAACCGATCTCGTGTTACATCTTTTCTCGTGGGGGTTAAGGTAGATAGGAGTTTTGCACCAGTGTAATATCGTAACCGATAATGGCTTTCTGAAGTTCGGTATTGCTAAGCGCAGAGGCCTAGGATTCGTCCAGTTACGGGTCTGGGGCATATTTTTTAACTTCCCGTATACAGGACCCCACATTAAATCAACCTTGTGTCACATCTTGCTCTCGTGGGGATACGAATCTACTTGCAGTACATTTTGCAGTAGCGGTGCAATACTGTAGTCGATGAGGACTTACTGATGCTCATCCTGACGCTTCCGAAACACCTGTTGCGGGGACTAGTGCATTAAACCGACCTTGAGTCACTTCTTGCTCTAATGGGGAAGCAGGTATATACTATCTGTTTGCAGTAAATTCTGCAGTAGCCTTGCGCCGATGCAATGCAATAGTCGATGTGGGCTTGCTGAGGCTCAGTATTGCTGAGGTCAGCGGTCAAGGATTTGTCCTATGGCCTCGAAAGATTACCTTGTCCAGTCTCAGGGTATCAGCAAGCCCTGGGCCACCACCTACTCATTGCATTAAAAGGACAGGGGCTCGCCCAGACGCCTTTGCAACACCAGTTGCTGGGATAACCTCAATTTTTATTTTAATTCCCGTAGAAGGGACCCCGCGTTAAACCGACCTTGCATCATATCCTGCTCTGGTGGGGAAGGTTGGTAGATCTGACCTAATTGCAGTAAATAACCTAAAATTGGAATGATTCAGAGACATTCCGCAGCCTATATTCATTGATAATGGAGCTAACGTAAGGATAACCGGAATAACATTACATGAACGAAAAGAGGAATTGAGGTTGTATTGCTAATAAAACGACATTTAAAATCCCTGCGTGTGAGCTCTAACTAGCCGAAACACCATAATACCCAGATGTGTTGAACTAACGTAGCTCTAAGAAAAACTGTTGTAATCTCTTATTGAAGCCAGAGGCATCATTTAGCCCTCTGCAGGAACTAGCTAAAAATCCCGAGCGTTGGGCTGGTTTCCAGCTAGTACAATACAATAATTGAATTGATGTTTACAAATTTGACTCAGCAGAATTGTGGTAAAAGATATGGTTCTGTTTTTATTAGAGACTTTGGATTGTACCGAGTCATCATTTTCACGATTTACCAAGTCCAGATTTCTGAACTTCCTACGCCGATTCTCTGTCATCTTATACCCAGCAACAACAACTCTGAAAAAATGTTTTTCCTTGAAAGCTGTTACACATATGTACAAACAACAATTAAAGCTGCAAAACTGTTTTGTTTTTTATCAATAACAAAATGATCTACACCATCTCGTGTTTTTATTGCACAAGAATGTCTGAATTTTTATAATTCCACTCGCAAATTGCGATAGACCACCGTGATATGAATATTCTAGTGCTATCACAAAATTAATAACGGTCCTCTGTCCTTAGTTCATTTGAGATTTCGTGCTATTCTTCATCCCAACGAATTTTCGGTCTTTTTCGAGTGTCTGGTATATTTTGAAATGTCGACCGTTCATTTACTTAAATAGAGATTGCTGGACATAGGAATAAGTGATGACAGTAGATAGAGGCTAACCGATTGGTGCCCATGGGGACAGTAAACGTTGTAAGATTAGACAAAAAAAGAAGGGACGAGATGGAGCTTAGTGCAACCATGGTCATCGTTGAAAGAGATAGGTCCTTTCTCCAGCAGTAGCAATATAATGAATGATGTGGGGAGAAAAATTCCTAGAACTTCATAAGGCACCCGACGTGACATGTATTGGTGGGGAAACGCATGACCCTCAGATTATGGTTCGTACATTGAAAGTACCACAGAGACTCGGGGAAGGCCGGGTGGTACAGCGACCGAAAAAAAATAAGAGTAAACAAACAAAAACAAAGAAATTAATGAGTGACCTGATGTATGTCTGGAAAGTATCCGTCCATTTTGAGCAGCCTCCAAGAGACAATATTATTTGCTGATATAATTATTTTCTTATAGCCCTGAACAGTCGACGGCCTGCAGAAGAGGTTATATTCAGTATTTCTTCACGAATTAAAGATTCACAAACCCTGTCTGTTGTTTCCCGAAGTTCGTCCTTGAATGAAAATCGTTTGCTGCCCGCTAAAAGATTCCTTTAGACGATGCTCCTAAGGGTTTCGATAGGGTTAAGATCTGGCGAACACGCAGGCCAGTCATGTTTTAATCATAAGTTAGTAAATTTCAGATTCAATGGTTGTAACAACTGCTATCATAGTTTTTTCAGTTTTATTTGATCAAATTTGTTATCGTTTGCTTTGTATATCATTTCTTTGAATAAATAATCATTGTCATTATCATATTAGATTTGCATTTTTTTTTTGTACCTCCATCTTAATGTAATAGTTGCTTTTTATTGCAAATTTCACTCAGACCGATTTCCCTTGAGCAGTGATTAAATAGCATTTGATCTGAAAAATGAATAAACCTCAAGTTGGGCGAAAAGCAACTAATAAATTAAGATGAAGGTAATTTTTTTTAAACAACGAGAAAATGCATTAGAATCATTGATGAGTTAAACCATTCTCTTTCATTTTTTTATCCACCTGTCACTTAAAATTGGTTCTTTAGAGATGGTTGCTTATAAATTGAAACATTTTGAATAATCATATTTAGTATATTCCAAGACAACGGAAATTCTTCATGATAAAATCTTGGATTTTATGATATTCTGCATAAAAGGGAGGAGTAAGTCTCAATGTTATGACTCTTGGAATATCAGACTTACAATTATTATCATCTTATTGATTTGCATATTATGCTTCAAGGCGCCGTGAAAGTCAGTAATGCACTATTAAAACAATTCTCTTCGAGAAAGACCATTTAGAAACAACTAGCTCTAAAAGCTCAAACGGAAAAAATAGAATCGTTAGAGTTCATGCAGATTTCAAATATATCATCTCTGTTTTTTTTTTTAATCTGAATAATGTTCGAGGTGCGGAAAGATGAAACCTTGAAGTTCACATTTTGCACTTAGAGATTACAATTTTACGATCTGTGTTGACAGGTGCCGAAATTTGCAGGTGTTTTATGGAGGAATGTTTTAATATAAATGCACTTTTTGTACATCTCACTCATGGTCTTAACTTGGTGGAGAATGAAACCGGTCCTAAGTTCAGATGTTAAACCCCATGTTTGTGAGTGTGCGAGAGTTCAAATATTTTCTCAACAAATGAGTATACGATAATTATAATATGATAATAACTTAGAGCGCCACCCGCGCTGTTCGTGGTATTCGAACAGCGAACTGAATGTTGTACGGACTTTTGCAGCTGTCCTTTCTGAGCAGTTGCCTTTGTTAGATCCCTGAGTACATACCCCCACGGTGACGATAGAAAGTAAGTGGGAGGGCATACAACTTTTTTTCATGATCAAATTCCCCGAAATTTTGTTTTGCACCTCAGATATTTGAACGCGCGCGTACTTGGTCCTATACAAACATTTTTGTCAGAAAGACGCTTTGAGGACATTTAGAAATCTTACTGGAACAAGAAAGGCCGTCATTATCCTGCCAAATAGAAATTCTGACAACCGCATTAAGTGGTTAACCCTGCAAACATCCCCTCACGGACACAAAGTAGAGGTTTCTGCTCTGAAGAAAAAAGAAGACCCACACACAAAAAGGAAGAAAAAACATTTTTATTCAGCAACACGCTCGCTAACACAAAAAAACACACAGGTTTATGATTACTTGAACAGAGGTAGGGTTGCCAAATAGTTGGAGACGTTTCTGGCCAAAAACACGTAAAAATCGCCAAAGATGGCCAAATACAGAAACTATTTCCAAAACCAATTATTTTATGATTTATTCTTTTTGTGAATTAAATGAAGTATTGTAAATCGTTAGTATTAATCTAAATAAATTTAATTATACTATTTATCTTAATTATCTTCATTCGCAACTCTCTGGTGATGGTGATTAACCCTGCGATTATAAAAGGCAGGTGAAAAATTTAAGATGAAGTTGAGTAGTAGTATTGAATTTATTCTAAATTAATACTAATGATTTCGATGAATAGAAGCTTTTAAAACTTTAATAATGATTGTTTATAAAACACTGCCATAGTGAAGTACACACGAAAAATTATTTTTTTTTAAATTACGATTGCAACAATATTAGAATGGCCAAAGATCTGAATGGGCTTGGTTAGGCACTCAATAGAAACGAGACGTGACCAATGTCTTTTTGTGAGATGTCGTGTTGGGGATGATCAATTGAAAAAAAAGTAGAATAAGTTATTCCTTTCACCTTTTGTTTGGCAATAATCTCTAAAAAGAAGTTGCAATTTAAAAAATATACAAGCGTGAATACCACCGGACACAAACTAAAAGAAATACATTGCAAAATTGACCCCCCCCCCCGCACTCCACTAAAAAACCTATGGGTGGGGCCGGATTAAAGAATAAACGTTTTTGCTAGATAGAGTACTATTATTTTCAGTTTTCAGCTCCATCAGTGCTGCCTGTACGCGTGATACATGCACAGACAGCCAGCCAGACCTACGTGAAAACTGAAGAAACTTGTGTTGACAGTTTGGGTTGATAGTTTCCAACAGGATCAGACTAAAATGTTCATGGCCAGTTTTGTTGAATTTGGTCATAAAATAGCCATTCTGGCAACTCTTCTCTGAAGAGAAACCAAAACGCCAGAAGAAAGAAAAACCTCATTTCAAATAAAGCATACACGTTCGCCAACAAAAAGCACACCAAGTTTAATCATCGCTTGGACAGAAGACCTCTGCACACACACACCAACTGAGATTATCTTGGGATGAGCAGGTTAGCACGTACATTCATCAAGCGAAAGAGGAAACAAATAGTTCTTATTTATTTATTTTTCTTGTCCGTTGAGCCGGAGTGAAAATCATCCACGAAACTAAATATTCCCGTACATTACAGTACAATAGACGGGGTAGATAAAAATCCAGCAAAAGAAACGGTGAGAAAACTTCTTTATCAGATCGAGTGATTATAAGAAGAGAAAAAAATTATAATAATAAAGAAGCGATTATCAGTGACACCTGCGAGTTGAAAAAAAAATAAATTGAAAGCAAAGTGTACACTGTAACCCTATCCAGTGAGAACGAAGTGTGCCACCGACCGGACATTAACCCCGGGTACCCAAGAGTTCGACCGGTCGGCTTACTCATTAGGATGGTTCGCCTTCCATCATCGGGAAATCCGCTTTAAACAAACGCATGAAGACAAGACATGCGTGTGAATGTGGACAGGCTGAATACACACACACATACACACATACACACACACACACACACACACACACACACACACACACCAGCTTTTGGACTTCTTTTTTTCTATCTATTTTCACAGCCTATTCATATCTATTTTCTCAAGATCATCTGCCTTCTATCTTCCTATCTATCTGTCTATCTGTAAATCTATCTATCTATCTATGAATCTATCTATCTATCTATCTATCTATCTATCTATCTATCTATCTATCTCATTTTGTTATTTATCTATCAATATATTTATCTATCTATCTATCTATCGTCAAACTCAAGTCCAAGTCAGGGGATAGGGTTGACTTTATTTTTCCACCGTGGCAAACAACAAGGAAACGAATTTAAGATGAAAGCCAAGAAAGAAAAAATCAAGAAGAAAAAGTTAATATTAAGTCTCTTTGAAGTAATGTAATTCTTACAATAGAAGTTCGAAACGAAAAAAAATGATGGAAAATGTGTTTGATCGAAGTAGACTCTATGGCAGTTCTAAGCCAAACCACGGCTCGGAAGCAATTTTTTGACATGGAATACGCGCCTCACTGACAAATGTTGGTTAAGCATTTTTATCACTGATCAGAAAGCGTGAAAAAAAATAAGCTTTATACTTTTTTACTGGGTATGACGTGCGACTCCGCTAAATTAAAACGCTAGTTTTATGCTTATGTAGTGATTGTAAAAAAACAAAAACATTTAGGAACTTGAATCCTGATTTTATATGCTGGATTTGAGTTAGACCTTGTTCTTTAATGATGAGGAAAAGAATGGTGGCTCTGAAACGTCTCAAGTTTATCCCATGTAGCTCTTAGATTAAGCAAGTTTGACCATTCCTGTTCAATGTGGTTGAGCGTACTTTTACGAACTTGTGACCAGGTCCCTGATCATCATCGTCATCATAATCATCATCATCAACTGCAGCAGCAGTAGTCTTTTAGTGTATGTCGTTGGACATAAACCCTCCCCAAGATTCGCCAGACTCCACTAACATGGACGATGGAAGCCTGAATTTATGTACTTCACGTCACGCTATCTCATATTTTGCCGTCCACATTTTCGATAATGATATCTGGGGGGATACGTGAGCGATTGTCGGGCTTTCTTGCAACATGTCCAGCCCATCACCATCGAAAATCGTCGTGCATCACCATATAAGGATCGCTCCTTTCTTAACCATCCATGATCTATGAGACTCGTTTCTTTGCAGAACCCCTTTGAACCAATTGTCTCGAAACTGGGGCCTGCAAACCATTGGTGTTCTGTCAAATAATGCTCAGAGGCCCCGAGAAGTGTTACCTTTTTACCCTGACATTGCAAATCTTGCGACTGAGTAACATTATCATCCATCGCACAGTTATCAGAAAACATTTTTATTGTACAAGGGACTGTACCATAAATTGGAATTCGAATAAATACAGTAATTTGAGATAAATATGATTATTAAAGATCAAAAATTGATTATTATTGTAGTTAATTGATTACAGTCTAAACACTAAATGCTAAAAATAGGGGTCCACCTGAATATTTCATTTATTGAAGGGGTCCTTGAGTTATCAGAGATACTGCTCTAAACCTTACGAATAGAAACCTATCTTCGGCGAAATGCTCGGTTGATATTTTGAGCAGTCCAAGTTGCTTTTCGTCCAAGTTCGAGCACAGAAAGAAAAACCATACAATAGTCCCTTTTTGTCCATTTTGTTCATGGGTAAATAACTCCAAACTGTTTAGGGTAGAGAATTAGATAAAAATTACAACTTGTAAATGAAGAACTACTGAATAAAACATGTAACTCCTTCCTTGTGGTAAACTGTACTGTTTGTTTTGAGTATAAACGTCGATTTCTTTCTGGACAACTAAACTTATCAGATGAATATGGATAAAAAGCAAAGAGCGTAAACTAAAAAGAGGAGAAAATAATAAAACGAAAGACCAAAAATGGAAATGAAGGCATTAGCTGTCGAAATCCAGTCATCCATTTATTTAAGCATTCATTTCCATTGGCCCATTAACTAAAGTGAAGGTCGTGGTACTCGATAGCCCATACTGATTGGAATCGGGAGAACAGATTGGATTGCCTATGTTTAATTCAGTGGAAAATCGTCTAATTCCAATACCCGAAAAAGAAAAAAAAACATGGCTGTGCCAACCCGACGCCGGAAGTCGACTAAATGTGCATCCGCTTGAGATGACGAGACGATAACCAATAATGTCGTTTTTCCTTTATATTTCTTTTTTCAATCGTTTTTCCCTTTTTGTCGTAAGCTATATTCGGACAAGCTTATTAGCATTCAGCGGAAGAATGTAGCATAAAGAGATCTACAAAGGTTCTGGATAAAACATGTCATTCCGGTCACCAATTCTGAATAGGTGTAAAAAGAATGATCCAACACCCACCAGATGATCTGGCGACGATAACACTGTGAAACATATTCTTACTTTTCTTGTTTCTGAGTAACACATGTAATTTTCTGATTGATTATTTCTAAAAGGTATTGAAAATGACAAGTGTTCCCTTCAAACTTCACTTTTGTGTCCAGAACAGTGGTAATTTGAAATCTACTTATTCCTAGTTTGACAACGGGGAAATTGGCATATTTTTCATCGCGGTGAGAAAAAATATTCCATATGATTATCATGTCCATGGATACAAAAGCAAAGATTTGGAGGAATAATAGCCATTTTATGTAATTTTTATATAGAGGCAATAACACTCGCTACCCAGGGATTAAAATTGAGTTGTGCAGTGTAATCCTTCCATTTAATTTTTTGGAATTGAATTTTAGGTATAATCTCGTGTGTATTCCAGTCTGTGTCTCGAGGTCAGGAAATAATTGATTTATGATATACCTCATGTATTGGTGGAAATCATTTTTGGGTCCATCCTGGAATCCCTAATGAATACGTCCTTTTTCAATGCCCTTCTTTTACCCTGAAAAGTCCTCCTTTTTGGGTTTACACTGCTTTGCACCCACAACTCATATCAGTAAATGTTCAGTGGATTCATTTGCAAAATAGACATAGTTCAGAACCAACGGAGGCCCTAATAGTCACACAATACAATTTCAAAGCAATGGCGTGCATAGATTTTCACTGCTATCTGTTGAATATAGCCAATCTGAAAAGTGTGTCTAAGTATCAGCACTTAGCTATTGGGTGATTCTAATGTTTCCTTTCATAATAAAAGCGTATAAAAGAAAACAGTCAACCCAAACTGACAAAATAGGTTTCTTCAGTTTTTGAACATGTCTAGCTGTCTGGTTGGCTATGTATGCATTACACTTGGACCTCACCAATGGAAATAGAAGGCGGGAAATTTAAAGTTTTGCTCCTCATCATGTCTACAACAATAGTTTTTTTAATCCCCTAGATGGGTTTTTAGTGACAGGTCAATCTTGAAATGTGAATTTATGCTAAATTGGTCCCTTAGCTTGTGTCTGATAGCATTCCTGCTTGTTTTTAGAAATGTCAGACTTTTTGTGATCACTGCACAACAAAAGGCAAGAGAAGTAATTTATTCATTGATCATCCTTTTTTCCAATATTTTGATTGATCATTCCTAACACGACATGCTGCCAAAAGATGTTGGTCATGTGAATATTCAAAAGCTGCTTTCAATGTTTTCTTTCGTCATAAAATAGCATATCTAAAATTTTCTTTTTATTTTGAAGTGTCGTTCATTTCAATTGTTTTCAGAATAGATTGTCCTCGTTTTTCATTTTTCACATTACACCGGTGTATGTGTGATACTTCAGTCAGTGTCAAATGACTGAGGCTGATGCACTTCTGACCTGTAGCCACTTCATCTAGTGGCTCTTCTTCGATTACAGTGTCTCTTTTGGGTTACGATCAGGATGTCTCTGAATAACAAATCTGGCTGTTATTGTATGGAGATTTCCTTTCAAGAGAGAAACAATGCCTTAGTGTCCTTTATCGACCTGAGCTGATTAGAGACATTGAATTGTTGAAGGTCGTTTTCATTCCGCGACCCATGTCTGAAAGATTAAATATTTACTAACAGTAGATTTCCTTCTTCTGTTTCTGTGTCTGTATATGTCTGTCTATCATGTGTGTATCTGTGTGTGTATGTGTTTATATGTGTGTGTCTGTTGATAGACATTGAAGATAATGAAATCATTAACTGGTCATTTATTGATATATACCAAATACACACTATTTTGTTTGAAGTTCCAGAGAAAAATCTTGTCATTATCCTGTGATTGGACACTGTCATGGTTGACTATGGAGGTAAGAGCTTTTTGCTGCTGGTTTAGTAAGGTAACTATGGGAAGTTGATGTTCCAAACATATTACTCACCCATTCTATTCTCATCTGACTGGAGGGAGATACCAGAATGAAGATTGGGCTTTGGTATGGTCTGTGGTGGTTCATTTTGTTTGCTCCACGACCAGTTTCATATCACGTTGTTATAGAGAACCCGATTTCCAACACCCGTCTCAATTTGTTTCGAGAACCAAACCTTTGGAAGCCAAACCTCAAAACGACTAACATAACCAAGGCGTTGCAAATGATTTTTATCGCTTGATTTGGATATTTTGTGTATATTGGATATTTTGCGAATCGTATTAAATCATTTTCAAGTAATGTCTTGATTTGACCGCAATCAACTCCAACTTGTCTACGGTCAGCGAGAAATCTCCATTCTATTCATCCACAGTACCCTTTTCAAGTGGCAGCGCAAGGTCTGACTGCTCCCACGGCCAGGTTTTTCGTTTTTAGATTTTCTTGCATCATTTTTGAGATTTTTTTCTAAAGATTTTCAGGGTTCCCCATATACATTGCGCTCCAGAGCCTCGACCCCACTTCTGTTGTGGGGTCTACAGGTCATCATACACACAGCCTCTGCTTCTCTGTTAACTGCACAAATCGATTTTCGTGTTTAATTCACGTGTTACTTTTCTTTGAAGAAAATGTATAATATTTTACACCTATTTTGACATATTTTCGAGTAGAACCACATTCGAAATACAGCTGAAAGGAATCTTATCGAATGATGTTAGTTAATTCTTGGATTCTTAGAATCATAGACCGCTTCTAACCACGGTGGAACTCTTCACTGAATACGAGGAAAAACTGAATTCTTTCGTGAATTGATGTAAAGACAAACAGGTCTGATAAGTCACTCAACAGAAACCGTCACATGACCGATGTTTTTTGGCAGGAAGTAATAAACTTTGAAAAACGGAAAAAAAGGGTGATCAATAGATGAATTACTTCTCTTGCCCTTTGATGGTTAATGATCCCAAAAATCATCAATTTTACATTTAAAAAACAGGCACAAATGCTATTAGGCACACAATAAATTACCAATTTAGCATTAACTAACATCATAGATGAAATACCTTTTAAAAACCTATTTTGGGGTTTAAAACGTAAAAATACCGTTCAAGTTTTCAGCCCTCTAACTATCTTGTTGCGGCTTGGATCGTAATACTTATACGTATAATTCCAATCAGACCTACTTAAAAACTGAAGAAACCTATGTTGACAGTTTTAGTGGACGGTTTCTAATTGAGAAAACCCAAAAAGTACAAGTGAATTTAATTCTAGTCAAAAGAAAAATCGATTACCACTTGAATATCTTAGTACGAATTCAAGAGTTAAAACTAAACACTCCCAATGCCACTTAACGAACGCAGACGATTTTTCAGCCAATCCGATCCACTAAATTTTATCAAATTTCAATGATTGGTTGAAATTTTGCAGATATTTCAAATATGATTGAATCAGGTGCTTAGTATTATCTATTGTCAATATTTTCAGAACAATTGAACAAATTTTTAAATCTCAAGCACCTCATTTTCTCTACATGGGACAGTGATTAATTTTATATCAAAACATTTGCCAATCTTCCTTTTCCATTAGTATAAGACTATGTTAATCGACTCAACTTCCATACGCGATTGAGATGTTTTGGCTTTTTTTCGGCCACAATCTCGTCAAGTCTGTGAGAAAGTACACGCACACCCACTCAGACTTTTATAGTGATAATTATTCATTGATCATTAATTTATCCAATTTTTTAATTTTCAATTGATCACCCCCTACAGGACATGCTACCAAAAATGTTGCGGTTTCTACTGAATGACTAACCAGGCCTGTCATTTAGTTCCTCATTGGGGTGAGGCAGTACTACTCCTCATACTACTACAGGAAGTAACAGTGGCAAATTCTGTAAAAAAAGAAAAAAAAAAAAAAAGCTGATGACAGAAACAAAACTAATTAAAGGGAAGTAATTGAAATCCATTGAGATGATGCTTTTAGATGTGTTTTGTCTTGGAATATTTATTTTCCATCTATATGATTTTAAATAAAATGATATTTTTAATTATGATTTTTGACCCTATGTCAAATGTAAACCTGATGATAAATTTGTCATTACACCCGAAAATAAATCAAGCATTTTATTTAGTGATCTTTCTGCTTCGGAGGGGGAAAACAATAATGTCAGAGGGAAAATAATCGCTAGTGAATTCATTCAAGTAGGTTTCCCAAATGAAATGCGACATTATATAGCTTTATACTACTAAATTATCTCATGTCAAACGTCAAACAAGAAATGAAAATTAAATGATATTTTATACATATATCGTGAACATTATTCAAAATTTCCTGACGACATAAAGCGCATATGGCAAAAATTATTCAGCCAAACCCTCGCATACCACTGTTTCAGCAGATGGTTTCGCCCGCAAAGTTCAAAATCTGCGAATTTTGACGCCTCCACTTGATATAATACAGCATTTTCTGTTCATGCTCAAACGAAATAGAATATCCCTGGAAAAAAATTCAACCTTAATTATCATATCTAAAACAAAGCGGACTGTTACTTATTCAGAAACTCCCTTCCATGTATATTCATAGTTAACGCCCGTGTAAAAAATACATAGATTAATTCGAATTTCTATGAGATGATGTTTTTACAAAAGAAGCAACTGAACTTGAATCAGTTGAAGAGTTTATTGTCTGAAATAGTTACTAAAGAATGCGTTGCCTCTGAGTGGAAGAGTCTATTGTTACGTTCAGAGAAACATATCAAATTCACAGGGTTTATCATTTGGTTGATAATACTGCATTATAACTTATCTTCTGAAAAGATATTTAAAAAGTAAGGAAGAAAAAGATCAAAGAAATTCCTTCGTGTGAATTGAAGCGGGACTGTCTTGTCCTGATTTGCATGACTTCATTTGACACCTGCTCCAAGTAAGTAAGAAGGAAACACACATGGCTCTTGAAATACTCTTGGTAAGTGTAAGTGGAATGCCAGAAGACCAAGAAGCGAATAAGGCTGAAGCAGGTCACGAATAAGCTGGTGGAAATCCTGTAGAATATGTCATAAAGAGACCCAAAGAAAATATTCATAAATATTAAAACACACATTTTTTATTTCCATAGATTTTTATGTTTTTTTCATTTGCTATACAGCCAGATAATTTGATAAATATGTCTGACGTGTCATTAATAGTAATACTTTACTTTTGTTATGATATTCGTGCAGTGGCTATGACTTCAGTTTCAAATGACATCGTATTTTACGTCGTATATGTATTATATACATACCACGCTTCTATCACTTACTGAGTTAGATAATAATTTCAATGACACGTATGGCTGCTGCAGGGTCAAACTCCCCTCCTACTTCAATTCCAACTGAAGATGATTACTGCAATTTTTGTATTGTATATATAATGAATTTTTTAAAATACGTATTTATCTATTAGAATGTGTATCTGTGTGATAAATGTTCATTGATATCTAAGATTTGTCAATTTACCTCACCCAGAAAGGCAGCCACCTAGTCGTGAATTCAATTCCTCATCATGATCATCATCACCAGCTTTTTATCGTCCGTTGTTGGACATAGACCTTCCCCAGGATTAGCCTGACCTGTTTATCGTGGGCGTCACCGAACCAATACTTTCTGAACTTGCCAAATTCGTCTCTTCATCTTATATTCTGCCGGTTCCACATCTGATCTCTAGGCATCCGTGTTGTGAGTCGTGATGTCCATTGGCTGTCTGCCATTCTTGCAACATGACCAGCCCATTACCATTCGAATTTTCTAATGGATTCTATGATGTCTCGGACTCCTGTTTTTTCCTGATACACTGTGCTATCTTATGATATCTCCATGTGAGGTTTCTTGGTTGGGTTCCATGTTTCAGCTCCATAGGTGACTATTGGGAGGATACATTGGTTGTAAATCCTTCTTTTTAGGATGAATGGGATTATCTTGTCCTTGAAGGTTGAGCTTGCTCTACGGAAGGCTTGCAATCCAAGAGTGATTCTCAGTTTGATTTCTTCTTCTGCAGATTTCATGGAGATTCCTTGAAGTGGTCTACTTTCTCCTGTTCAGTGTTTTTCGATTCTGACCGTTGTTAATTTTACAAATCGGTTTACCCTCTTAATTTTAGAGAGGTTGGTTCTTCTTGTTATTGTTATTGTTACGGTACAAAAATAAAGTCAACTCTAGTTTCAGAAATTGACAAAAGATGATAATTGATTACAACTTTAAACTCCCAGTGGTTTATAAAAGTTTAGGGCAGTATAATACTATAGTTATAGAGCAAGTGCAGAATCACTCAATCGGAATCATTGCTTGTTAACATTTGGCGTGGGGCCCTAGAAATCGCTGAGTCTGTAGCATATGCAATGTTTGCTTCATAATTGATCGGGTACACGGTTGAGATTCTATGTAACATGCTGGATTGGCGGAACTAATTAGTAAACTTGCATCGATCAGAGGGAGGCAGGCAGATGTGATTTTAATAGAAGATAAAATACTAATTTACACATACAAAAAATATGACTTACTGAATTATAAAAAAATATTGAATAATACGTAACATATTGTATTCCCCAACGTTTATTTACCCGGAGAAAGGTGGTAAACTCTTCTTTTACATATTTAGTGGGTTTTTTTTTTTTTGATATAAAAACAATCATTATCCTATTCATAACTTCTGCCTATTGTATTTTCCGAAAAACTTTGAAAAAATCAAAACATCAAAATATCAAATTTTGCCAAAAGAATAATACCTTTTGAGGACTTAATAATAATTGAACAAATGTATCGTAAAGATTTGAAGTCATATAAAAAGACTTCATCGAAGAATCAATATGGTCAGAACATATTCTATTTATTGTATCACTGGCGCTTTCCACTGGAAAACAGCTAAAATAGGAAAAAAAACGTCCAGATCTACATCTGGAGAATCTAGATGTTATTTATAAATGCCACAAAATAAATCCCTAAAAAACTTTTTTCCCAGAATTGAAAGAAAACATTTTTAGAAGGGGTCTAGTCAAGTACTAACGTAAATTTTCAAGTCAATAAACAAAAAGGTATAGCCAGGAGCACGGGAACATACTAATTTAAAAACAAAGAAACAAAAACACATGTACACACACAAATGTAAAAAAAAGGGTACAACCTTTTACCATCTTTAATGGCTACGGTTGTTCAATTGATTTGAAAATTTGCAACGATAGAAAGTAGGACCTTGCCAAAATCATTCATGTAATTAAAGCTGTGTCTGCCACGCTTATAGTGTCAGTAGTAGACATCAGCCCCTCTCTGTCGTTATCCTCTTATTAAATTACCTATCTTTTTTTTTTCCCCTCTTCCTAAAGACTTTCTCCGTAATAATGCTGGGATGAAAAATAACTCTAAACGACTGTGTTATAACTAAGCCGTAATGATGGGTGGCGTGAGTATTATTCAAGGGCGGTGATAGATGAACGACGACGAACGAACGTTGTCTGTGGAATGAATATATAGTGAGATTTTGTAAAAATAATCAAAAGTGTAAAGCTCAAATTAGTAAGATAAAAAAGTTTCGTTCATTGACCACTGAAATGTTTTTTTACCTAATTCATTTCAAATTTTACAGTTGGTTTACTGGTGTAAGTCAAATATACTTCTCAGGTCGGTTGTGGGGGTTGTGTTACTTCTGTCATCAAATGGACTAACGATGTAGTAAAATACCGTGAAGGCCAAATATCTGGTTTACGAGTTCAAAGAGAAATGATTATCCTATCCACCGACCACCTGCCTTATATCGCGAACCGAACGATAATGAATCGTATTAAACTGGGGGTGCCTATACAATCATGCTTTTTTTCTAAGCAACATTTCTGCTACATTCCCGTGAAGATTTTGAGGAAAAAAGCAACAAATGAAAGATTGTGTGGAACTCTGATAACGGAATTTTTAGAGAACCTACACGACCTCCAACTAATGATAGATGAACTAAATGAGGAGAGCAAGAAAGTCGGCCTGCACATGAACTTCAGCAAGACGAAGATCATGTGCAACAACCACATTGGAGATAAGAACACTAAGATCGAAATCGAGGACACAGAACTCGAGAAAGTAGACCACTACATCTACCTAGGGCAACGAATCTCCATGAGACCCTCAAAAGAAGAAGAAATCAAGCGAAGAATCACACTAGGATGGCAAGCCTTTGGCAGAGCTAGCTCAACCTTCAAAAATAATAAGATCCCATTAATCCTAAAGAGAAGGGTGTATAACCAATGCATCCTCCCAATAGTCACTTATGGAGCTGAAACATGGAACTTAACCAAGAAACAGACCCGTAAGCTGAGAACCATGCAACGTGCACATGAAAGAATAATGCTGGGCCTCACATGGAGAGACCACAAAACAGCACAACACATCCGGGAAAAGACAAGAGTTAGAGACATCATAGAAGCCATAAAAAATCTCAAATGGCGGTGGGCTGGCCATGTTGCAAGAATGGCTGACAATCGATGGACATCACGACTCACAACATGGATTCCCCGAGACCATATGCGCAACCGAGGCCGGCAAAATATTAGATGGAGAGATGAACTAGACAGGTTCAGGAAGTACTGGCTCCGTGACGCCCATGATAGAGAAGTGTGGCAAATCCTGGGGAAGGTCTATGTCCAACGACGGACGCTAAAAGACTGATGATGATGATGATTCCATGATTTGTCAACATAATAACCATATACTGGTAACGGAGTGCAGTGTCGTCGAGTACAGGTAGCAAAGGGTTAATTAATGGAATTAAATGGATTTCGCCAACCCTAGTGTTGATAGTCTCATATAATTAGAGAATGAGGCTGGAGGCAGAGACTATGAGAGACAGACAGATACACGAACAGAGAGAGAGAGAGAGAGAGAGAATGCGAGAGAGATAGAATGAGGGCAGGGAGTGGGAATCAACAGAGAAAAGAGCGAAGTGTTATGATCAGCTGGTAAAGTCACGAAGGCTATTGACAATGAATTCGTTCCTCGCCATCAAATCGTAGTTTCCACACGAGCATACACAAAGACGCAAACATACTTACACACACATAAACAGGCACACAGAAAGCACACACCTGTATACATATACGTATATGTATGCATACGCACACAAAACATGCATATATTTATAAGCACATACACTCGCGTGTGAACACATATATGTGCGTGAGTGTGAGTCTGCGTGAGTTCAGTGATGCTTAAACATTTCATTCGTATATTGGCTATATGACTATCACTTTATCACGTTAGTCTGGTGCCAGTGCTACTAATGCTCATATTGGTAAATATGTACTGTGAGACATTGTTATTTTCTATTCTTGTTTATGTTGAGAAAAATGAATGTGTTTCAGCATTAGGCACTTATTGATATATCTATATATCTATCTGTAAAGAATATATACCTACCTATTTACACACACACATACACACGTATATATATATATATATATATATATATATATATATATGTATATATATATATATATATATATATATATATATATATATATATATATATGTGTGTGTGTGTGTGTACATAGTTCATAATGTATTTTTCACTTTATAAGAAAATAAAAAGAGACAAGTAGAAAACATATTTTATCCCTTTTTGATATTGAAGTGTTCGATATTTATGAAAGTAAATAGAGCTATTATTATTTAAAAATTACAAGGATACATATCCGGTAAATGTCAACAATTCGTGCCAGACCCACTCTTCAGCAACCGTTAATATATTCTGTTTTTGTATTTATGAAAACAAAAGGCCCATTTTCATTTGAACAACAAATCTTTTATTATCTGATCAGGTTTGATTGATTTTGAAAACTGATTATGCTAACCACGAATTACAATTTACCGTGGACGATCCTTCAGAATTATCAATCTCTTCTCTAAAATATTAAACAGGAAAATATCGCATTTAAAAAAATATTTTAAAGAAAAGTGACGTAATTCTTTGGGATTGTTCTCATACATACATTATGAAATTAGTAACTGTCTGAATCGGGGATGGGGATATCTAAGGTGCGGTTTCCTAATTCGTGTGTAGATTTCAGAAAATTGAGTTTTGTCTCTATTGGCGTGCTGGTTGTGAAGACAAAACAAAACTTCTGTCAGAATGTTATTTTGGTGGCTCGGAGATTTTGTTGCATGGGTCAGAAGACCAATCATAAAAATTTAGATTTAAGTTTAGATAAAAATTGAATCCTCACATAACAGTAAATATTAGACTACCTTCCTTTCAACCCCGCTCCTAATTTTTATGACGTCAACCAAATCTCCGATCCAGTTTTGTGACATCGTAGATCTTCATCAAAATAAGGCGTAGTTTCCAATGGATAGTAAGCCAAACTGTCCAGCTTAGAACTATAAAATCATACATGCACAGACTTCTATGGAAAAAGCAACAGTGTTCCCCAACAAAGTCTTCGAATGATGACCCTGGGGTCAGGTATGGTTTTGGGGGTCAAACTTCATGAAGACTAAACCAGAGCTGAAGTTTGTTACTTCTCCATCACAGTATGAGAAAGCCAGATCCATACAGATGCAGTCTCTGTCCGATCTTGGGGCCTTTCCAATATAAACATATCAAGTCTGGCCAGGTTTGCCGAAGTCTGGTTGTACTGGCACTAAAACATCCCATTTCTAAAGGAAAGTCGTTATCAAGCCATGTCTTTTGGGATTCTTCTCGTAAATCTTTGAATTTTCCCAGCTCAGATTCATGGGTCCAGGGCTCATCTCCCTTAAGAGGGACCGTGGTCAGTTATATGAACTGGTATTTATTTGGAAATGTTATATGATACACATCTGTTAATGCGGGAAAACATCGATGATGGTGATTGGGATGAGATCTGGTCTTGCTCCAACTATTTTGCTCTTAGCTAATCTATTTCGTGACCCGGACACACGTCTGCTCGATGGGACCGAAGCTATCAAGGCATGTGTAGCCTAGCCGCTGTTGGGAATGCTTTTTTGGCAAAGGTATACGGTAAAGCAATATGTAGGATTTATACTCCGGCGTCACGTGGTCCATCAGGGAAGACGAAGTAAACCTATGGAGGGTCCTGGGGCACTGTAAGCCCCCTGGGTAATTTTTTTAATGGCCAATTTAAGGGCTTTTTGAGATAGAAAAAAAAAAAAGAAATTGAGAAGTAGCTATCTTTCAGTATAAACTCTGACACCGACCACTGTCATTATTTGGGAAATGCTCAAGCCTTAATTCTTATCTGTCTTTTTTTGCAAACGGTTCAATTCAATCTCTGTGTTTTCGAAGATGATGCTGCATTTCAACAACGAATTTTTTGCGTTTAATTCGCTTTACTTCCACGAAAGGAAATCTTCTTTCTTGCAATTAGAGCATGACGCCATCTTTTTTTCCCTTTCTTCCAAACGAGAGAAAAACATGGGATACCTTCACGCGTCATCAACTTTCATAGTTTCGACAACGCCTAAAAACGTTTTGAACTATTAAGAAAGCAGAGAACATATTGCATTGAAGATAATACTCTGTTTTAACAGGTTGGGCAGAAGTAACTGGAAAGTCAATAAAAACATTTATCATAAATAAAAACAAATAGTGTATTGTCAAATATAACAAAATACTTCTTAGCCATCATCCTACATTCGATTAATATATCTTGTTTTATCAACTGAATGAAGCATTCTCTTAAACGTTTGCCCGTCTCATATTCGTTTTTTGTTTTGAATAATGTTTTCTCAATAAAGAATAAAAAAACACCTTGTTCGTTAGTACGACATTGTACGCCGGAATTCTTCATTTGCATCTTAGTTGAAGAATTATGTATAATTTAAAAAAACATCCAATTGATAATCATAAAAATGTTTTGTATTGTGTAATATCATTTATTTTCCCAATTCTGCCCACTGTCTGTGCATATGCTTCCATGCACACACTTGTTTTGTTTTTGTTTTGTTTTTTTCGTCTTAAACGACGGAGTTCTGAAAAGTTGTTGAGGATGTTTCGACCATAACACATTTAAAGACAACAGTGGTATCAGTAAAAATATTTTCTTATAATTACCGACCTGATGGGTGATAGAATTTTATCTCCACGATTATTTGCTACGACGTATTTGCAACATAGCGTTGCCACTCAGCAAAATCATGTGTCAACTTCCTTGAGCAGAGAAAAAATCTGTTCTAATGCGTCATTCAAACAAACCAATTGCCCACTGTAGCTCTGCGAAGATTCACCGATTTCTCGGTGTGATTCTTCCTAGCACCGACATCTAAACACCGACTTCTCAGCCCACGGCCGTAAGGCGGAAGGACAACTCGACACACAATAACTGAACATATCTCATCAGAAAAAAAATTGATGATTTCGTGACAATAAATCAAGAATCAAACTATATACGAGATTTACTTATAAATATACGCCCATCATCATCATCATCATCTGCAGCTTGTGGTTAGACATAGAGCAAGATTCGCTAGATCTCTCTATCGCAGGTATCGCGATGCAAATATCTCCTAAAGCAATCTATATCGTCACCCCATCTTATTTTCTGTCGGCCACAATGTCGCATATATTTGGGGTTCCATATCCAGCGGTTGTCTGACCTTCATAACCTGTCCATGGACGTTTGATTTTTTTATTGTGTCTATGATGTCTCTGACTCCTTGTCTTTTGTTCTCTAATGTACTCTGTATTCTTGTGATCTTTCCATTTGATGTTAAGCGTGATCTCTTGGGGTAAATACACACACACACACATTTATACATTTGAGAATGTAGAAGTAAATTATAAGACGATGCAGTGAGTGTCAAATATAATCTTTTTTTCATTTTCCTGGACAGCATTTCCTTTCGTTGATGTCATCTGATTCCCTTTTAGTCTGTTTAGATTTCAGGAAAAGGTTCATCTTTTTTCCTTTTCTTGTTTATCAAGGAATGATAGAGACATTACTGTCATCATTTTCATTACAGGCAGTTTCTGTTCCTTCTTCTTCCTTTTCTTCTTCTTGTTCTTCTTGTTCTTCTTCTTGTTCTTCTTCTTGTTCTTCTTCTTCTTCTTCTTCTTCTTCTTCTTCTTCTTCTTCTCTTTTTTCTTTTCTTTCATTTCTAATTTATCTTATTTCTCTCCATTTCTTTCTCTTCATTTTTCTCTTGGTTAGTTTCCTTTTCTTTCTCTCATTCTCATTTTCTTTCTTTTCTCTCTTTTTTTCCTTTTCCATTTCATTTATTTTTCCGTCTATCATTACTCGCTCAATTTTTTGTTCTCTTTTTTATTTCTTTAATTTTTTCTCTTATTCATTCTTTCTTTTTCTATTCATTCGTCCTTTTTCTCCTTTCTCTTCCTCTTTCTCTTCCGATTTTCCTTATTTTCGCAATTTTTCTTCCACTCGTTCTTTCTATTTTCTTTCTCAACCTCATTGTTTCGATTATTTCTTCTTCCCTTCTTTTTGTTTTTCTTCTTACACACTTTCCTTCATCCTACTTCGACTCATTCATTCATCTTTTTCTTTACATCTTCATCTTCCTCCTCTTCTTCCCAACCTTATTCTCTTTCTAACGTAAATTTTGGCTACTGCCCCCTCTCATTTCATTCATCAAATAAACACGTGTCATCAATGTTATCCAAAACGAAGTCCCCCCTCACAACTGCCACCACCACCACCAGCATTACCATTCTGTCGTCGCTAATCTATTTATCTAAATGGAACGATATCTGATCCAAACCGAACACAATTACAAAAGATCAACACAAACTGGGTGGCTCATGACGACCAGAAAAAATAACACATCTACCCAGCATTGCCATTCCGGCTATTTTATGGCCAAATTTGACAAATCTGGCCCTTTTGAAGAGCATCTGTCCATCGACATTGCTTTGGCCATATCTATTTTCCTTTTCCCCCCCACCACCACCACCACCACCATCATCATCATCATCATCATCATCATCATCATCATCATCATCATCATCATCATCATCATCATCATCATCATCATCATCATCATTTTGCATTTTCACACCAGCTGCCTGGTGGCCACCGCTGGAGACTGAGTGATAGCAAGTCTCCTCAAGTCTCCAACCCTCCTCATCACACTCTCATAGACAACAGCAGTGTCTTCTTCATTTCTTTACCTATCACAGCAGCGCTTTGTACCGTCCCCAACCAGCATTTTTCTTGGCTATTAGATCATTGCTGACAGCTGAGGGTCGTAGATCCCATATTTCTTGTACTCTCTCGAGTATTCGTGCAGTCCCCAGTAGTGTTGTGGTCTGTATAGTCTAAATCCTTTCTCTAATCCCCAGTTCCTTCAATCTTGTTGTCGGTGTCTTTGGTAAGGTTCCAAGTGCACTTTACTGGTACTACCCTGACTTTCAAGATCTACGTCTTCTTCAGCTCCCCTGCCAAGTCCTGGTAATTTTTCCAGCGTTTCACTCTCTTTCTTATTTACTCAGCGATCTGCAAGCACGGCCACGTCCATTATTTCTCTGGTTCTCCTTCTCTTGTCCACGATTACAAGGTCCGGTCTTCTCGCTTGGATGGGGTGGTCAGTTTGGAAGTCAAAGTCCCAAAGTAATTTGTGGTTTCCATTCTCTAGGGCCGTTTCCAGTTCGTGCTGATACTACTTTTCTGTATGGTTAAGTCCCATTCGTTTTCTCAGTTCCCAGTGTATCGCAGTTGCTAATCCATCGTATCTGTGTTTATACTCCTTCTGGGCTAATTGACTACATTCACTTTCTTTTTCCCCACAGAGGCGGCATCTGGTTGTCACCACGGGAGACTAAGTGACAGCAAGTTTCTCGAAGTCCCCAGCCCTCCTCTTTGCACTCTCACAGTTCAAAGCAGTGCTGTGTATTACGGTTTCACAACAGTTGCCTGGTGGTCTTCGCAGTAGGTTGAATGACAGTTAGTCTCCTCAGGTTTCCAGTCCGGCTCTCAAGTCTTCTTCGCCTATCAGGGCAGCGCTGTGGCCGGTACCGATTCCACTATGCTTTTTCTCTTTCTGATTATTATTAGTAGAAGTAGTACTAGTATATTTCTTACACGCCCTGGGTCGATTGAAGATCAATGTTTGCATCAAGTTGTGGAACCTATGGTTTACGACTTGGAAGTATGTGATCGTTTGGGGTGAGTTGACTTACAACTTGATACTTATGACTTGATACTGCAAAGTTGGAATGTTCTATCATCAATTCTTGCATTTAGCAATTATGTCCCCCCCCCTTTTTTTGGCCATTTTGGCGTGTTTTTAGACTGAAACGTCTTCTATCTAGTAACCCTGTCACCCACCTGTTTTTCATTCTGCTTCAAAGTCTGCTAAGATCAAGATTCATTTCTCTTGTCTGAAAAATATTACATTGAATATATCATCATGACTATGACACTTATATACGAAGTTTGCTCGAAAAGTATCCATCCAATTGGATAAACTGACAAAAAATAACATTCCTAAGGCAATGGTGCCTTAATTCAATTTCTAAATTTTCCCTTCTGTTCCAAACAATTGCTTGGACTTTTTGTGTGTGTGTGGGGGGGTGCCCTTTAAAAGAAACTTTTGAAATTTTCTCTGTTTTATTTTGTCATTGTTTTCGTTTTTTTTTTTCTTTCAATAGATAAATTTTGTAATAGTTATTTTGTATTGAGTAGAAATTATAAATTGTTTTAGTCAGTTTCTGGAGGGAGGTGTGCACATGGGGCACACGTATGTGCACAGATTAGACACATTGTAGGCTTACACTCTATACATGATAGTGGTTTAGAAGAAAGGTTATTGATCTGAAAACAATGAATATTGCATTTGATTCAACTACTCGTCAGTAAATGAAAACGAAACTAAAAACAGCCTAGGACTTCGTCGTTTTTATTCATATTTTTGGTTGCCATTAATGTCTTACAGTTACAAACATGAAAGGCCATCCCCATATCCTAAATAACTAAATCACTAAACCAATACTTGTTACGTCAGTGGACAATAATCATTAAATCACAGGAACCATAATTATTGCATTTATATAATAATACCCTACATCATGAACACATAAGTATTATATCCTTTAACGAATAACTATTGTATCATCAAACCCATAACCAGTATATCATTGAACTAATATTACTATACCCCTAAATGCAAAAGTATCATCTTCGAATTCTAATCAACATATCACTGAACCAATAATTATCATGTCACTAATACCATCATAATTATATGACAAAACTTTTATCATATCACTAAATACATAATCATTTATTCACAAAAACTATAATTTTAATGTGATGTGAACCGAATTATTATATCTCTGGAACAATATTTATTTTATCCCTGAGGCAAAATTATTCAAAAATAAATCTAACAAATATTTCTCGTGTTTCTCAGTAATGTTTATGCCAGCATCCAATATTTCATACGGATCTTCGTCTATTCTGAAACAGAATCAGTTACGCCCGGAGTACCACGGTATGTATCGGGCAGTTATTGCTGTTCATGTCCATGAGCGATCTTCCAGAGAAATTGAAGTGTACATTAGAAATGTTTGCGAATGATGTTGGATTAGTTGGATCAAATGAATGTAAAATTGCACAGGAAAACTTGAAAAGTTAGATCTGTTGGAGTCTACATGGAGTTAAATTTAATACAGATAGATGAAGAATCATGTCAGGCTTAGGAAAGAATAGTTGCACATTCACATTGGGAAATCAACCATTACAAAAAGTATCGCAAGAGAAAGACTTGGGTATAGAGATGTAATGGCCAATCTAATTTTGAAAAACATATCTCTTCAGCCAAAGCTAAAGCTATCTCCAAGATTGGTTGGCTCAGTAGAGATATCATATCAATAGATCCGTACATTGAGAATTCATTAGGCAATAATATGACCACATTTGGAGAACTGTGTACAGGCTTGGGCCCCACACGCTTTACATGGTCAATGGAATTGGAGACAGTACAGAGCAAGTTTACCAGAATAAGTAGCACAAAAGAATAAAGTTATAAGGATAGACTAGAGAGGTTTAGCATGAGTGTTGTATTGTTTAAAAGTCGGATATGAAGTAACTTAATCGAAAATTTTCAAGATAATTGATTTTTTTTTTTTTTTTACAAATTATGGAATTCTTATATCTAATAAGTCAGATAGGACTGGATGGGTCGATTACAAAACCAAAAAAAAACAAATTGTTTTTCTTCCAAAGAATTTCGAAATAGTGGAATAGTTTTCTGTAAATAAATTCAAGAATAAATTGGGTAAATTTAAATCCTACTTCGTTTGCTTGCTTAATGGCTGTTATAAATGGTATCTTATCTCTGTTGAATATTATGGGATACACTGCAGGAAGAGTTTCTTAGCTTACGTGTCAAGAATTTCGGGTGTCTCCTCAAGGAGTTATTTTAGTGGAAATACCCGCGCTGTTCTTCGCATAGTACAAGACTAATCCTTCCATTATTTGCGGACAGAATGTCATATATATATATATATATATATGTGTGTGTGTGTGTGTGTCTGTGTGTGTGTGTGTGTCTGTCTGTATGCATGTGTGTGTCTGTATGTGTTTATGAATGCGTAATATATTATTTGTAACTGTATTTGAAATGATCTCTCGTTGTTTCAAAGAGAATAGGTCACTTGGTCTAGACAGTCTAAAATAGAATAAACAATTAAATAAACAACCTGTGACTGATAAGGTAGCCGCTTCAACGTAATATCTTTAACTGATTCAGAACTAACTTACAGGCCAAACAGTGGTAACAGTAAAAAGCAGTTACACTCAATGGCTTCTCAGGTGTTTCAATGAATCTCGAACAAATAAATGAATTAAGAAAGGAAAGATTAAAGATGAATAAAAAGACTTCGACATATTGACTTGTATTTATACATATAAATACCAGTGTCATAAATTTTGTTGGTGTGTCAGTTTATTTATTTGTCTGTTCACGTCAAAGTGTCATGGCGAAAACAAGAGGGAGAGTGATAAACCTAAGTGACTGACTACCGATACCTTGTGCCAGTGTGTAAGTGAGAGTAAGCGTATCAGCCGAAGATACTATGTGGACTGAATTGAAAGAAACGAAAACAAACAATTTCTTACTTCTGACAGACTCTTCACTGCCTGCCTCGAGATGATCTTCCAGAACCTAGACTAGGAAAATAAAGGAATCAGAATAGACGGCGAACACTTAAGCAACCTCAGATTTGCAAAGGACATCGTCCTTTTGCCGAGAACCTTTACGGTCCCTAGAAGATGCTGGATAGACTGAACGAAGAAAGCAAGAGAGTTGGGCTTCATATGAACTTTAGTAAAACAAATGTCATGTAAAACAAATAAGTTGAAGACTTAGACACAACAATCAAAATCAAAGACGTAGAATTGGAGAGACACGAAGAATCACTCTAAGTTGGCAAGCTTCCTACAGGACAAGCCCAACTTTCAAGAACAAGAAAATCCTGCTAGTACTAAAAAGAAAGGGATCCAACCAATGCATCTTCCCGACAGTCACATATAGAGCTGACACATGGTACATAACGAATAGACTGACCCAGGGATCACATGCGAAACCGGGACCGATAAAATATACGATGGCAAGACGAGCTAGATAAGTTCAGAAATTACTGGCTTAATATAAAGGTCTGGCGAATCTTGGGAAAGGACTATATACAAAGACAGACCCTAAAATGATGATGATGATGATGATGATGATGATGATGATGATGATGAAATATTAAAAATCTGGTTTTGAATATTAAAATAATAGATAACTCGTCATAATAGCCCAGGGTAAGCTTTAGAGCTTACAATCAACTCGTAATTATTTTTTTATGAATGTTCCACCCAGTCAAAAATCTCTGATTGCCTTTCATTTGACCTTCCTTTTCATTTTCCTCTATTTTAGACACCAACTGAATTAAAACGTTGTTCGAAAGAATTGGATGAAAATTTCATTTCATTCATGGAAACAATATTCTTAAAATCAAGCTTCGGAGCAGAATTTTCATTTGTGTAAACCGGTGTTTGAAAAGAAGAATTTTCTAAAATACTAATCTGTTTATATATTGCATAAAAAAAATCCCGTCACTTTCTACGGGTACTGTGCTAGTATGATAGTAATCGCAAAGATGTAAACAAATCATTGTAAATAGTTTTCGATCAGTTGGAGATCTTGGATCTCAAAATCTATTCAAGTTAAAAGTGCAAATTTTCAGATTACACAGTAACTAAAATTTGATTTAATCAAAACAAAGATTTTTGTGATACTATTTCTTCACAATATCCCTTTATGCAATTAAATGGGTTTGAATTGTACATTTCATCCTTGTTTTGATTGTATTAAATCAAATTCTGAGTACGGTGTAATCTGAAACTCAGCGCCTTTGACGAATTAACTTTGCAGTCCGGATTTTACATTTGAACTGTGATTTCCAACCGCCGTTTGTCAAACATTCTATTTCTTTCTTTCTGCCCGATCTCCAGATACTTTGATAAAAAAAATATCATGTCCCTTGCAAGCTACGATGAATGACATAAATGTTGAGAGGTTGGTAGCACTCTGGGACAAACCACTCTCCCATCACTAACTTACTTGCGTAGACAATAGCAGCTGAAAGCTTTTACTTTGATAATCCACCTTGATATGGTCTAGTCAGTGCACTCAGCGGTGCAGTTCTGTGGAAACGCATGATAACCGTGTTCCCTTAATTTTGGGAGGATGGAGCAGCGTTTCCTGTCCATATGCTACTGAAATTCTTCATTTGAACAATTCCAGGGAAGAAAATTAGCAAGTATATGTCCAAATACTCATTCCATATGCCTCCAAAATGTCTCAGAAATCGGTTGAATTTTCTGTGGTCTGGGGTCTCAAAATCTCTACTACGAGAGCTGGCAGCTCTGCATACCCTCACTTTTTTGCGCGACAAAACTGTGGGTTCTACAAGCCGTCAAAGGGCGTTATAGAATGGTGCTTCAAAGAAAGTATCAATTATCAGTGGGTATTTCTGATTCATCTTTTTGTTGCCTCCTATAAACAAAAAAAGAACCAAACGGGTGTGGTGTACATTCCGAGAGCCATTTGAATGGATGGAAAATAAACTAACGCCATGAATTCAAATTAGTGAAGCAAACCAGGAGGAAACTTGTTCAATGGATAGCGGGTTAGTATTAACAATTTTTCACACACCGTATTCGCTTCAAAATGAACATTAGAAAACAGTCAACGTGGCTTCCTCCAGTTTTCAAGTTGGTCCGGCTGGTTGGTAATGTATGTATCACATTATCTTAAGAATCTTGGAATGAACGTGAGAAACTGGAAAGAGCTGGCATTGGATCGAAGTGAATGGAGGTTCTCTGTTAAGGAAGGATGCGGTATGCTTAAGGGAAGGCCAATTAAGCACACTGAGCTTAAATGGTCCTTGTGCAAAAGGGCTTCTAGGTATCTGCCGGAGAATGTAAGGAACTGGAAGTGTAATGTCTGTGGTCGTACTCTTTTTTCAAAGGCAGGCTATATAAATCGCATAAAATCACCCAGGAATCTGTCTGCATACAACAATTACCTCCTTTTCACAACAATACAACTTGTGCAGTATATAGCAACGCGTACAAGACGAGCCCTGTACTGAAGAGACATATGAAAGTGCACAAAACTGTCATTTCACAGACAGATTCAATCAATCCTGTGAGCAATCAAGATTGTGTCATGTGTGTGCTTTGGGCCTTGCAAGTAAGCAGCTGGTATTAATAGCCATCTTAAAGCATATGGGCGTGGTGGAACGAAGCACGGTGATCAGGTAAAGTGATGGGACGTCTATTATCTGTCAAGATGAAGCAATCATCATGTATCCCTCCCATATACAAGCTGCACTAATGAAGCTAGAGGGCTGAACATTTCAACATCAATAATAATCTTTATGATGTCTAGAAATATGTTTTTTGTTTGTGTGTTTTTAAATACCCCAGGGGGGGGCAATTTACAACCTAATCTTATGCTAAAATAGTCTTAGTCTTGTTCAACTACATCCACATTTGTTTTTGTTCTTGTTTTGTATTTGTTTTTTTGAAAATTCGGACTTTTTATTGATCACTACCCTATAAAAGGCGAGTGAATTAACAATCACTGATCATCCCTTCTTCCAATTTTTCTAACTGATCACCACAACATTGCTTGCTACCAAAAGACGTTTGTCCTGTGAGGGTTTCTATTGAAACATTTATTCATCAGGTTTGAAAACTTCGAGGTTATGTTGATCGATAAGAGCATGCGAAAATACTTTTCAGCGTAAAACTAATGATTATAGATTTACTTTCAGTCGAAGGTAGAAGTCTTGATAATTTATTATGACTAATCAGGACGATAAGAAGCAATTTAAAATGTTTCCTATTCAGCTAATATTTCACTGGTATACTCTGGTCGTCATAATAGTAGTGTAGGGTTTACACCTCGTGTAGCCGTCAGGCAAGTGGTCGACCAGCGGTGGCGAATGAAGAAACCCACCTGGGTGACTCCATCAGAGATTTCATGTAGTTTCTTGGTAATTCTTTTTCTTCTATAATGAAACATCAATCTGTCCACAAGATATCACAAAAATTTCTCAATGAATTTCAATCCAATTTTGTGGAGGGGCAGACCATACGATAAGAAAAAGATTTTGAAATTTTTTTTTTCATACACTTTTGTATATACTCATGACTGTGCTCACTATATCTCCAAAAGTTCTCAATGAATTACTACGAAAATCCGTAGAAGGATGAACAATAGGCAACAAAAGAGCTTAAACTTTAAATAAAAACATTATCATGGTACTTATACTTATTTTCTTCAAATTGTTTCACATAGTCAGAATTGAAAAACTGAAAACTAGTGAAGAATAGAACTAAAATAGAGTGGAAAACATCTAGAAACATCTAGATTCTAGAGATTCTAGATGTTATTTCCAAAGAAAAACAACTAAAATGCAGTTCTTAGTAAAAACATTTCGATTCTGGAGAATCTAGATATTATAAATAAACTTGCCAAAAAATTTAAAAAGGTTTTATTCCCAACGAGTACTGATGCCAATTTTCAAGTCTGTAGACAAAACAGTATGACCAGGACCGGCATCGGTGTATATTTGGAATATGGTGTAGTTGTCCTTTGACATAGACAAATGATCTGACCCTGAGGGACACGATGGCTTGAGCACCAGCGAATAATAATCCAGACTTTATTCACGGGAAAATTGATAGAGTATTGCATAGAATATTCTTTGTCATTGTCGTTTATCGACTATAAGGTTCCAACATTCTAGCACCCTTGCCCTCGGCGAGAAGCCCCCCCCCTGGATGTCCATGGCCAAAAGGTCTTACAAAACGAAAACGTATACGCTTTAAAAATGTTTTGAGGCCACTGTGGACAGTGAAGCTCAAGGTTGCAGCCTATTTAGCTTATGTCTAAACCTGGCACTGAGTGAAAGTATATCAAACTTCACAGTCAATAAATGAACAACCGTATCATCAAAAACTAAAGTGATTTAATAAGAATTACATCGAAGAATAAATAAGGTTAGTATAAATATTATTTATGGCATCACTGGCGCTTTCCAATGCAGAGCATCTAAAATAGAGTAAACAAAATCTAGAAATATCTAGATTCTGAAGAATAAACCCCTCAGAATGAAACCCTAAAAGTTTTTTTCCAGAAATTTAAAAAAAACACACATTTTTAGAAGTGCTTTAGAGGAGTACTGATGTCACTTTTCGTGTCCATTGACAAAATGTTACAGTCAGGAGCACTGGAACACACAAACAAAGATGAATACAAATTTTCAATTCATTATGTAACAGAACACTGAGTTAGTTCAGATACTTTTTAAAGCAAGGTTCATGGTTGTTTAACATTGAAAAAAAGATTTCTCCTACACCTCAGAATCCTCAGTGGTGAGTTGTGTAACTTGGAAAACTCGGTGATAAATATCAACTATCTTCGTCGCTTTTTTTTTCTTTAATTGCGCGTTTGAGTGAAGGAAGGACGACAGCCACAAACCCACAGCTTCCTTGTTTTTCCCCAAATAGGATAAAATAACCCCAGCAATGGCGATCTGATATGAACAATTATTTATTTAATTTAGAACAATCCACTTCGCTCTCTATTTCCGGTGTGAGGGTAAAAAGGGGAGTTAAGCAACGAGTGAATGAACTTTTAGAGGAATGTACTGGGCTCTTCCTAGGATAATTGTTGACGTCAAATGGAATATTAAAGAGGAAAGGGTGGAGGAAAAGGGAAGAAGAGGTTAGAGAGAGAGAGAAAAGAGAGAGAGAGAAAGGAAAGCCAAGCAATAGATGGGCGAAAAGTGGATTTTTCTCAAAGATAGAAAGGAACTAGTTCATGAGAGAAAAAGAAGGGGATTAAAACCAAGTAAAAAAAGTGAAAGAAAGAAAGGTCAAAGGGAGAAGACCATTGAGCGAAGAAGAAAAAATCAAGAATGTAAAGAGAAAGAAAGACAGAGAAAGAAAAGGAGATGAGAGTCATTCATAGAGAAAGAAAACGTCAAAGAAAGAATGAAAGAAAACGACAGTGAGAAAGGAAGAGAAAAGTGCAGGAAATTTGAAGGAAGAAAGAAAGAATGAAAGCTAGAAAAAGTGATAAAAAAGTCAAAAAAATTGGAGACGAAAAGAATGAAAGAAAGAAAATGAGAAAAAGAGGAAAGGTGAAAGAGAGGGAACGTTGATGAAATATAAAGTTAAAGAAGAAAGAACAGAGGTAAGGGAGAAAGAAAGGGGAAAAAAGAAAGAGAAAGATTTTAATAGATGAGAAAAAATGAGGTCAAGAAGTGGAGGAGGAAAGAGAGGAAGCGGTCAGAGGAGAATGAGAGAAGGAGGAAGCAACCAAAAGAAAAAAGACTGAAATAAAAATATTGAAAGAGAGAGAGAGTGAGTGGAATTATAGAAGGAAGAGAAAGTAAGAGAGAGAGTGCCATAGAGGAATAGTGATAGAGAGAAGGTAGAGGGAGATGGGAAGAGGAAGCAACAAGTGAGTGAAACAAGGAGGTAAAGATAAGCTCGCAAAATGTTAAGCGTTGATTAGGAGTTTTTAATTAACAATATGGAAGCAGAATAAACGTCTCCAAAGTTCAAGTCAGAAAAACTTGAAGAAAAATGTCAGCCTTATTAGATGCATTAGCATCTCTAGCACCGATTGCCGTTCTTGAACAAAATACTGAAATGTGAGTTACGTCCTTCGCTTAGTGTTATCAATTTTGATTTTTGTTTTCATTTAGATTTAGAGGATTTTAGTTGCGTCTAGGTACCAGAATTTACTAATTTTTAATTAGATAAGTTTTTTTTTTATCTAATTGATAGAATTAAAACCAGCAATATTTCGAATATACTGAGTAATGTTTTAGTACAATAAGTGTTGAAGATTAAAGTCACATTTGATTTATCTATAATATGTCAAATATTTCCTAAATTTTAGATGTATAACTGGAGAATGAAGATGTTTCTATGTTGTTTCAGATGGTTTTTGACTCAATTTCAGGTGTAAACTTGAAAATAGAATTAGCAACTCTGTCCTTCACGAGAGAAAAGAGCTGAGGCATCTATGGTCTGACTTTCAGACCATTAATATGCACAATTTGATAATTCTACGGGCAGATGTTTAGGCAACGAATTACCAGAAACTTCTTTTTCTTCTTCTTCGATTAGAACTCAGCTTATTTGGTCCGTGGGTGAAACCTTATTCTGAGAGACTTACTTTGAGCACAAGTGCCCGGGGGAAAATGTCAGTCAGGCCATAAACGGTATTGCATGTCTTGACTAATCCCGAAAAGAAGCTGTGGGAATTAATACAGAGGAAGCTGCTTATTATGATCACCTCGGGTCAGGGTCTTTTTGATAACAATAACCAGCTGGTAATACTGAGCAGACGTTATGCAGAGCCAGTCACATAATTCTCATTACAATAAATTCAGAGTTTTGGATCGATATTCTTCATAATAATAACAGTTAAATGTCATTTTTCGATTATAATAAATGGCTTTAGTATTCTTTTGAAATGCATTTTTCTCAGTCTACATAGTGACTTAGACAGAAGGATATTTGTCCACCAGAGCCAGCGATTGGTATTCAAGCCTAAATAAAAGAAAATTGAAAAAAACAGAATGCTGCTTTTCTAGACAAGTTGTGTTCTCCCCGTTTGTAATGTAAGCATACCTATCCTACTATTATACACACCCATTCGTAACCTTGACAGAAAGCTAAGCTAAGTAAATATCGAGGCATTTGACATAGAGCAATTGTTCTCAAAAAGGAGGCACTTGGCCCCCAAGGTGAGAGATTTTCTAAGGATGGTGGTTTGTAAGGGGAGGAATTTTAGCCAAGGGAAGGAATCGGAGAATTCCAGTCCGGAGGAGGACGTGTAATGGAACGTATAATAATGAAAATACCAAGCTAATCTTATCATGAGCCGTCTCTATCGTTGAACTTTAACCTTCCCCAAGATTCGCCAGACTGTTCTATCTAGGCAGGTTTTCAGTTGAGTAAACTCAACCTTGAAAGACAAGAAAAAAAACAGTTTTAAAAAGAAGGGTATACAACCAATGTATCCTTCAAGTTATCTATGGATATGGAACATAGAACCTAATCAAAGGATTGGCCCTCAAATTGAAAACCATGCAACGAGAACAGGAGAGAATTATGCTCAACCTCACATGGAGAGATCACATGACAGGATAGTATATTAGAGGAAAAACAAGAGTCAGAGATATCATATGAACCTTTAGAGAACCCGAATGGTAAAGGATGGGTCATGTTGCAAGAATATCAGACAACTCCTGGACATCACGATTCACAACATGGATCCCCAGAGATCATTTACGAAACTGTGACCGACAGAAAATTTGATTGTGTGACGAACTAAACAAATTTAGAAAGCAAGCTGATCTAGCCATCGACCATTACTACTGTAAAGAGTCTTTTTTAACGTCCATCTTCATTTTTAGTTGTTTTTTATTAATAAAAACTCAACACAGACTCTCAATATACGACAGAGCATAAATAAATAAAAATGGTTTCTGATAATTCATCCAAAAATTGAAGGAAGAAAATACGATTGCTCTACTGATTATACAGGTACAAAAACTGAAGCGCGCATGGCATCTGTGAGATCAAGATGAAGAGTGGCTTTAGCGCTCTTGTAGTTCAGACGGCAGGACTGGTAGGGCGTTTAGACAAGCTTACCTGTGATGAAAAAGTTGTGAGTTCGAATCTCACCAAGAGCTTTTTCTTAATTCTGATCGACGTTGATAACTCAGTATAGATCAACCTGCTGGGGTAAGTTGAGATTAAAACAAAAAAATTGATATGAAGTAAATAGTTGTGAAAGAATTAATAATAACTAGAATTAATACTGCCTTGATGGGTGGAGTAAGTTGCTGTTCGAAAAAGAAATAGGAAGATAAATGAATGGAAATCAGATAGAGTTCAATTTACTTTTTTTCCAAAATTGATTTGTTGCCACTTTAAACACTGTTAGAAAAAGGCGGGGGTTAATGATAAAAACGTGGGAAGTTAATGTAAAAAAAAAAATTGAAAAAAAATATTCCTAATGATTTCAACCCCAAGAACGAAAAAAATTCTCCTCTCGAATTTAAACCTTACAACTAAAAAAAATAACCCCTCAATTTTTACCCAGAAAAGAATTGCTCATTCAATTCTTACAGCTAAAGAAAAAAATTCCTTGGGTTTCAACTTTCAAAAAGAATTCTCTAGATTTTGACAATTGATAGTGAAAAAAAATCTTCCACTCGATTTAGTCCCCATATAATAAAAGGAAAATCCCTGAAATTTCGAGGCTTGATATTGAAAAAGAATATTCACCCTTCGATTTCGACAATTAAAAGGAAAATGATTTCACTTGGATATCATCTTCTGAAAAATAATACCCCTCTATTTTCACCCCTAAAAGTGAAAAGAATCCTTCCCTTGAATTTTACAACTAAAAGTAAAATCTTAAAACTGTTTCTCCCCATGATTTTGTCCTGTTAACGTGAAAAAATTTTACTCTTCTATTTCGACCTCTAAAAATGAAGAAAATCCCTTTAATGATGATTCCTAGAAGTGGGAAAGCAATTACAACTCAATTTTGACCTCTAAAAGTTGAAAAAATCACACTCCTTGATTTTGAACCGTAAGGTTGGACAAAATCCCTAGGATTTTGATCCCCAAACGTTGAAAAAGAATTACCTCTCAATTTTGATTCCTTAAAGTATTTCCAATGATTGAGTGGAGAAAGAAGAATGAAAAATATTATTTTATTACGTCATCAAAAAGATGTTTTTTTTTTATATACCTGTACCTTGCATAAATGAATAATCGTAACCAACGAATTAGCTATCTAAAAACATACATGAATCATCTAAAAAAATCTATTTTATCTAAATTTATCTGGGGAAAAATAGATTGTTTAGCTGAAATTATCTGAAAAGAAAAATACCAGTAAAAGATTTTGGTATTGTTGATTCCAAGATGACCAGAGAGTTACCAAAAAAGCACTTTTTAGGAAAAAACAAAAAAAAGTGGTGTAATCAGTCAAAATTCCAAGGCTGTGGACCCAAAATGAAACCAAAGAGAACTCAGAGACAAACATACAACCCCTCACAATACATAGATAGGCACATAGATGCAGACGCTCGAAGAGAGGAAAATCAGTGGACGACTTGGTTGGTTGGTCGGGCGGGCCATTTATGGGGGGGGGGTATGATGATTCGATAGAACATAATTGGCCAGCTCCAGTTCGGGAACGTTGATCTGAAACACTTCTTATTCAAGTTGTAAACATGCACTTATCCCAGAGGTATATATAAGTACATTTTGGGCGATCTAAGGTAGGTAATTTCCCCCGAAATATATTTTCAAGTAACTGGTGCGAAAGTCAACGAGGTCAACTTGTGTCGACAAACAAAAATAGAGGAAAGCGGAAGCAGACAGCACGACTCCGTGTCCAAAATTAGTAGAAGTAGTCAATGACCTGGAGATGTTATTAGAAAAGAAATATTAGGGGTCAATAGACGACACGCAAGGAACCTTGAGAAATATCTAAAGAGTTAATGAAGATAGCAGCAAGAGTGGCAAGTTTAGGAGCAAATCCAAATACAATAGGTCTGGTTAGTTATCCAATAGAAGCTATCATGTGACCAACGTCTTCTAGCAGCATGCCTTGTTGGGCGGTGATCAATTAAAAACTGAGAAAAGAGGTGATCAAAGGATAAGTCATCTCGCATATTGTTGGGCAGCAACCACTAAAAAAATACGAGTATGACTCTTGCTGAACACAAACAAGGGGATCGATTTAGCATAAACTTGCATTGCAAATTAGTTAATGAGGAGTAAATGTTTAGATTGTCACCCCTCTAGCTCCATCGGTACTGCCTATACGTGTTCTTCATATATAGTCAGCCATCCAAACCAACGTGAAAACTGAAGAAATCTATGTTGACAGTTCTTTGGTAACGGTTTCTGGTAGTTCAGGGACGTATCCATGATTTTGACCCGGGACATATTCACGATTTTGACCATGGTGAGGGGGTATAAATGTAAAAGAAAATATTTTACAAATAGATAGCTTGAATATTACCTATGTATAAGTCGACCCGAATTCAGAGCGGAAAAACCTTATCGTCGAACTCCGACTTTTCAGTTTTGACTTTATTCCTGTGTGTCACAACATTGACAATGACCACACCAAAAATCAGCGACGTCATGATGGAAGGAATAAAAGTGACGTCATAACAGTAAGAATGACTATGAAGTATGCAATAACTGATGACGATTTTACCACCACTCATAAAGGAGTAGAAATGGGGCATGCAGTTTTGGAAAATATTGTATGGAGAAATGAATGCTGTTTTATTCACCTCTTGAATTTTTAGAGAAGCAAGGGAGTTTGTTCCTCAAGCAACCAAGCTTGTTTCAAAATAAGCTCTGATTACTCATGAGGATATATGCTTTTTAGCACTAGATACCACAAGTGTAAAGTATGAAAAAAGTGAAGAAAATTACCACAGAACCAATAAAGGAAAAAATCACAAAGAATAATTCTAAAGACATCTTATATTAGAAGATGAAAAACAAATATCTTTTTTTTATTTCTGAGGTTAATTTATGATTTAGAATAATTTGGGTTTATTTTTTCATAAAATTTCTTTATCTTGATGTACTTAATTTTTAAATGTGCTATGCCTTGGCAGAGGGAAGGGGTTCAGATCCCATGAGCCTTCTCCCCCCGAATCTGCGCCTGAAAGACGACACTCAAAGACAGAACCTTGAGAAATGTATGAAGTATTTGTAAAGATAACGCACAAGGACATCTAAGTTTAGTAACAAATCTCAGTACGATAATTAGATCGTGTGAGTCCGAATGACCGTAAAACTTGTCACTCATTGTTATGCTTATAATAGGCCTATTCTGTCTATCTGTAACGCTTGCATTAATTGCTTATCACGGTCAATCTTCTTTTCTCTATTTACAATAAATTTCTTTTGTGAGATCATTTATGATTCAATTATATTGTTTAAAATCATTTGATATTTAATTATGATGCGAATTCATTTACCATACAATACTATGATAACATCGTTTACTATAAAATCATGTGGTAAAATCATAAGCTATGTATTTCTGGTACACTCACAATAACCTGATTCTGTCGGTAATGATTTTATTATTCCTGACTGCTGACAATCATTGAACAACCGTTGCCACCATGGATGGTGAAGGGTTCTATACTTTTTATCACAGGTGTGTGTGTGTGTGTGTGTGTGTGTGTGAGAGAGAGAGAGAGAGAGGGAGAGAGAGAGAAAATGTTTGTGCGTTTTTTTTTTGTTTATGTGTGTGTTCGTTTGTTTGTTTGTTTCGTCAAGCGCTCCTGAACATACTGTTTTGTCTAAAAACATGAAAATTGGGATCTTCCACAAAAATCCATTTGTATCTTATTTTCATTTTTTTTTTTTTTTCAAGGGGATAAAGTCTTTTTTTATAACTCTTTCGGGACCTTATTCTTGAGGATTGATAATAACCTCTGAATATTTCTAGATGTTTTTACTCTATTTTATATGTTTTCCAGTGCGAAATGCCAGTGAACAGAATAGAATTAATTCTGACCATATTTACTCTTCAATGGAATTTTTTTTCAATTTTGATGCTACGGTTGTTCAATTATTGATTGTGATGGCAAGTTTTTTTCATTTTAAATGCATTTCTATTCCTAATCATTTACCATGCAATTCTATTGTAAAATGATAAATAAGATCCCATTGTAAAATCGTTAGCAATTGACTTCCAGTAAACATACGAAAAGCCTACTATATCAGTAACGTTTCCATTAATTCCGGACCATGGACGATCTTCTTTGTTTTTCATTTCCAATGCATTTCTATATAGAAATCATTTCCAATTCAATTCCATAGAAAATCATTGACAATGCAATTCTATAGTGAAATCGTTAGAAATCTATTTGCAGTATATCGTACTATTCTGTCAGTATGCAAGCATTGATTCCTGACGATGGACGATTATTTTCTTTTCCTTTATTTCCATTGTATTTCTTTAGAAAAAAAAAATTCACAATACAATCCTATATTTGAATAAAAGGGCAATGCATTTAAAAATAGGCATAAATGTTTATTCATCATCTTATTTTCCTTCGACACCTGAAGTATTTAGTTTATTAGCGTAAAAAATAACTGAAGTCGAGCAGTGACTGATTAGAAAATTAGAAAAGCCGAAACCCTTCTCATACGTACTGAGTTCAAATCCGGTCAGGGTTAAAGAACATTCGTGTTGATTAGAAACTGAGACTGTCGTCAAAAAAGTCAACTGGCTATATATGTATCACGCGTAGAGGCTGCACTAATGGATATAGACATGTAAGCATGTAAGCATTTACTAATTAAGTCTACAAAACCTTTTTTGTCCCTTTTTTTAGATTTCCCCTGAAGAGGTTTTTTTAGGGGGGGGAGGGGTATTCAGTTTGCAGTGTAAGTTTACTGTCCTATGCTAGTTCATGCTTGTAATTTGAAAATTCAGTGATCACTGCCCAACAAAGTGCGAGAGAGGTAACCTATACATAGATCACTTTTTCCACCAATATTTTAATTGATCACTTCCAACACGACATGCTATCGAAAGACATTGGTCACGCAATGGTTTCTGTTAAGTAACCAACCAGACTTGTTTTATTGTTTTACTGACTGTATCATATCACTATACATGCAATCGTGAGAGGGAATGAAAGTGTTGACATATATGTTTAATAAATGTTATTCGTGATATCACTGGCTACGTAAAGAGTTTCTCTGTTAATATGCTATTTCATACCAACCTTTTTACTCATATGGTGCTTAATGCTACCTACTTTTTTTCACAAGGGAATGATTCTTTGCTCAAAAGTTAACTTACTACCAACGGATCCGTTAATAATTCTATTGGAATGGAAAATCGAATAACAAAATGGAATGACGCCAAAATGTTTGAGAAATTAGGAAACAATTGCCGAGACCAGTATTAAGGCGCTCTCAATTATGTTGCTTCCCTCACAATCAGAACAGCATTGCTAAATACAAGTTTCCCCTTGTTATCTTGAAGTGGAGCTTTCCAATGAAAAAAAAAATTCGTAAACCAAGGCAACGTAATGTGAAGAAGAAATTACCAAAATTTTATACAATCTGTATAACTCGGCTCTAAGCTATTTCGGCTTACGAAAGGTTTACTTAAGAAAGCACTGCTTTGGGATAGCAGGGACAACCTGTGTTTGCTTCGGGATTTTATTTTCTAAACGAAAATTAAAAAAAAAAAAAGAACTGGGTACGATTTTATCCTGTCATCTGACACTTCCCACGACTGAACGAAGATAAATGGGGTCAGTAAGACATCCTTTTTCCCAGGAACGGGTCGACATTCTTGCAGCGCACAAGGGTGCGACTTATCACTTTTTCATATCAGAGAATAGTTTTGTTTTAATCTAAATCGTTCTCGCAGGGGCTTTCTTCTCCTTCTTCTTCTTCTTCTTTGTCTTCATGTTCTAGTCCACAGAACTGGGTAAGAACATTCACCGGCCTGCGCCAATCTAACATAGATTATGTCATGAGAAGCTGTAAAGAGAATTACAGACATGTTGATTAACACTTTTCCAAGTTTATCTCTTGGGTGCGTGACTTTGCAACCCATAAGGTTTAACCCAGTCTTCCCCAAATTCTTCAAGACTACTGCCCCTATTTTAGAGCACATACTTAATCAACGCTCCCGTGGAGTTGGCCGAAAACGATATGTTGAAAATTAAGTTTTCATTTTTCTTCTAAATCCGCACATATAATAATTAGCAATGTGCAGATGTCTTCTGTCACGTTAAGGAACACAACTGACGTAATAGACTTTAATTTAAGCCACTGAAGTAGTAAAATAAAATTTCATTCGTGTTTCAAAGACCTACTAAAAATGCTGGATTTAAAGAATGAAATAAAGGAAAATTAAAGTCGTAAAAACAAAATATCTTTAAAAATGGTTCGTGGTCAAGAAACGAGAAACAGAAAACTATTCTGAAAGTTTGCCGCGATGTAAGTCTCCACCATTTATCCAATAAGAAATGCAAGGTGTTTATTCCAAATATGACGGCAATTGCAACTTAGTTGAGAATATATTTGCTCAAAAATATCTACAAGTACTTGATTAATTAATAAATTAAATAATAAAGATAACGCATGGTTATGTGCATAAGAGGTATTGATTTGTATTCTTCACCATTCCTTATCTTCCAACGCTGCCCCCCACCTACTAAGCCTCCTTTTGAGTCTTCCAGTGCCTTTCCCCCAGGAGGAATTTTGAGAATTACTGGTTCAACCAAAAACTTTTCTTTTCAATTGCAATTTCTTTTATGATGCAATACACAATTTAACGGAAAAGTCATATAGTTGCATATATATATATATATATATATATATATATATATATATATATATATATATATATATATATATATATATGTGTGTATGTATTATTGTGTCATCCACAGATAGCTTTTTCGTTGTATTACAACTCTTCAGTATGGCTATAGACTTTCCATTATCCCATCCAGTACCACGAGGTAGGATTGAAACCTTTGCTTCAGACCTGGAGGCCGATATACTACCTCTGTGTGTATGTGTGTGTGTGTGTGGTTTAGTTTACACATATATATATAAATTTGATCACATGTTCTTTTTTCAGTTATAAAATGATGTCAATGTGACGATAGTTCATTAATTTGTATACTAGCTTCTACACGACGTATCTTCTTAAGAAATATTAGTTATTTACTTAGATCAACTTATCTTACTCCAGATCATAACAGTGGCAAAAGGGTCCAAGTCATATATTATAGATATTTTCTAAGTTAAGCCAAGTACAAGGTCACAAGGATCGGGTGTGCCATGATAATCAAAGGTAACATTATGTATAGAGATCAAATTTACCTAAAATTCTCGTACTGTTTTCGGTATTCTCTTTTTATTATTAGATTTTAAAAAGATAAACCCTTCGAATGACATCAGGCCGTAAGCCAACATGCATCATTTATTCCAAGATATCCACTAGAAGAGTATTATACAGTAATAACCAGTGAAATCACCATGGGAGGCCGAAAATTGATTATGAGAACTTATCAACTGTAATCATTCAAACTTGGAACAAAAGCAGTGGAAGCAGCCCATACAATATGTATATCGTTTGGTGCAGTTGATGCATAATCATTCTACCCGAAAGTGGTTTATGTTTTCTACTAGAAATGAATCACTTGAAGACCCACCTTGTGAAGGACGGTCATAAATGATGACGGACAAAACTCCTGTTGAATCTAATCTGCTTCAAACATGTCAGATGTTTGCTTCAAGGCGTAACACACGCGATAAAACTGTTCGTTTACAACTGTACCGCGACGGGGAAAAAAGATATACATTAAAGTGATGGGTACTCGATGAACGCAGTAAACAGAATAAATGAGAACGAATGTCAATAAGCTTGTCACTTCTTTCATAACAAAAGAATAAACCATTTATGAACCGACCTGTGACGAGAAATATGTCGTAAGCGACAATCGAACGAGATCACGAGTCTAACTATTGTAAGTGAGCTTCAAATTTTATATTGTTTCTTTCATATCATTAAAAAATGCGAGCTTTTTTGTTACATAATATGTGTATGCATGCGTGTGTGCCTCTCTGTGTGTGTGTGTGTGTGTGTGTGTGTGTGTGTGTGAATTATGATTTAACTATTCCTGTTATATACCGTTTTAGGGCCAATTTGCGGCTTGATTTTATGTAAAGAGGGCCCCAACGATACTCTGGATATGGGTATTTTCAGACGTTTAAAATTAAGACTGAGGAGCTTCTCACCATTGCGCTACGACAGTAATCTTTTCACTAGGCTCAATCGAGTCTGACACAAGGCTGCAGTAGTGGGACATTCTTAACGATAGAATTCACTCTACTAACTAATTGCTGGCAAAGCTAGCTTGCAAACTATAGTTCAAGAACAAAGATATTTCCAATGAGCTTAATCGAGTCTGGCACAATGGTGCGGTGGTGGGGCATTCTTTAGGATCGAACTCACTCCACTACCTATTAGTTTGTAATACTAATCTGCCCTGAGGCAGGCGCCCGAAAATGATTCGCCATATTTTATGTAACATTAGCTACATTGGAAGAAAAAATAGATTTTCGGTGGGGCGTTTTCTCTTATTGTGCTTGCCGTAAATAATTCCCAGGACTGAGTGGGTAATCAAAACCCTGACTCAGCAGAAGCCTCCCCTGTCTTCTGGTATCTAATCTGCCATCTGTAAACAGACGGACAATAACAAATATCTTAACATTGACATGGAGGTGTTTGTCATCGAAACAAGAAAATTTCTGTCTGCACGAAAATCCCTCCTAAAGTCTTTATGGGAACTGTTGATCTTAAGATCTGCAGAAGGCATTAATCTTATCAAAGGAATATTGTTTGTGCTTCCATATTTTTAGATGCGTTAACATCTCTTGCACCGATTGCCTTCACTGACTGACTTAGATATAGATATATGATTTACGTCCCTTGCTCAGTGTTGCAAAAAATTAAATGTTTTTCATCTAAATCTAGATGTTTTTTGATGCGTCTGGAAGTGAGAAAAAGCTACCAAAGAGTCGATATTTTCATTCAATATATAGTAATAGATTAAGTAATATTTTTGAGGAAATAAGTTACTTTTTTGGTAGATTAAGTAATATTTTCAATATATCAAGTAATATTTTTGATAAATCAAGTAATTTTTGACAACGTAAGTGCTATTTTGATAGAATGAATGTTAAAGGGAAAAGTCACATTCAATCAATTATAACATTATGTAATACATTTCCTATATTTCAGATACTTTTATGTGTGTTTGAGATGTTTGTTAACTCAATTTTAGATGTAAATTTCAATATGAAATTGGTGGCTATTATTGCTAGATCTTCAAGAAAAGAACATGTGCATCCATGGTCAGACTTTCAGGCTTTTTTTTATCCGTATTCGAAATTGTTGTGTCTGGCCAATCACCGGTGCCGAGAGTCTGTTTCCCACTGAGTGCCTCATCGCTTTGACCCTGTGCCAGACTGAACTAAACTTAGTAAATATCAAGTCGTTCAGAAAGAAATATGGTATTTCCGGAGGAGGAAGCCTTAAAGTCAGACTATAGATGTACGAGTTCTCTCCCTTGCACTTTCAGACGTATAAAGAAGGAGGGAGGGGATGAGAGATAGTTTAGATATTTCAGTATGTCAGACTGTCAGTCAGTCAGTAACGGCAATCGGTGCTAAAGATTCTCACGCATCTAATAAAACTGTTAAAATTCCATCATTATCATCATCAACCATTGAATGTCCACTGCTGGACAAAGGCCTTTCCCATTTCCATCCACCACGACAGCTATTGTGCTAAGTTCTGCCATTTCTTACCTGCAAACCTTCTACCTCACCCTTTCATCTTGAGTCTGTTTTTCTCCCTACTGCGCTTACTGCCCCATCGGCACCAGTCGCTTAGCCTTTTGCCCCATCTTTTGCTATCTCTTCTTGCTAAATGTCCATCTCAATTATCTTTATAATATCCTTCACTTTAGTCTTTCCTCTTATGCATCCTGATCTTCTATCTCTTCCTAGCATTGCTTTTTCGATAGATGAACATAATTATTATTATTATTGAAAAAGCCGAGTATGAGAGAATTTTTACCATTATACATAGATTCATTTGGACGAGTTTCTTCGTCGTTATCCTCTTGACAATATCTATTCATATGACCTGAGTGGGTCAACACGGAATATGCGTCAATCTCCAGAATGACAATACCAAACTGGCACTCATTGAAATTCAACAGAAGATCAAATCATGGGGTCGGGATATTTTCCCCCATAACGCAACTTATGTTGTACAGGTTTCCTTGTAATCCGACCATTGACACACTTAATAGCAAAACCTTAAAAGTAGAGAAGGGATCCAGAGATGTACTGCAGGGGGGGGGCGTAGAGCAGTTGCCGTATCCCACACTGCTATTCCTGTCGGCAATTTTCTTATATTATTCGTCCAGCACGCCCACTTGGTCTACAAATTAGAGACTTTGTAAACAAATTAGAGGCATGAATGCCCCTTTGTTTGCAATTTAGATGCTTACTCATCCACTTTGTCGGCAAATTAGTGGCATGTATGTCCGCTCTGTCCATAAATACGAGGATTCAATGCCCACTTTGTCGGCATTTTGGAGATTTCCATCAACACTTTGCGGACAAATTAAAGGCTTGCACACCTCACCAAAAATTACAACAAAATAAATGAATAGTATATCTCTGAATTTTTTAGATGAGGTATTATTATTATTTCTACGCAGCTACCTCTCCCGCACCAAACCACTCACTGAGTTATCGAACACCAAAAACTGTGTATACTCAATACCGTGCAGCTGTGGGCACGAATACACAGGGGAAACATGTCGCCCCTTGAAGGTTCGAGTGGAAGAACACCGAAAAGCGGCGAGCAAAGGTGAAACCAACAAATCAGGTATAGCTGATCACGTATGGAAAGAAAAAGGAGACCACCTACCCCTCTGGAACAAGATTGAGATAATTGATCAGGAAGAACACTGGAAAATCCGAAAATTGAAAGAGTCGGCCCATATGCTAGGCAAGCAAAACTGCCTCAGTAATCCTAGCATTGAAATGGATACCATATGGGAACCTCTAATAATAAAAGACAGAAAACAATAACATCAAAAACATCAAAACTGTCACCTGAGGTTTAAGGCTCCTAAAAATTAGCACCTGTTGTCCATATGGACACATAGTGCAGTGAACATTAGACAAATTACTGTAAAGTAATCTAATGGTTCTAAGTTCGATCCTAGTGTGAGACAATATAACAATGCTACTAATGCTAAGAGGGGAGTACGGTCAATATACCCCCGTCGGATAGATAAAGGGTTCGGTTCGTTACTTCCTCTTATCTACCAGATGATACCTGACGAAGGCCGTAGAGTGCAACGGCCGAAACGTTGTATGAAAAACAACCAAGATGAGGATGGTCCGAATATCAATAGAAAAAATAAAATAAATGAATAAATAAAAATTGAATTTAAAAAGTAGATAAATAAATAAACAAACGCATAAAAATAGATGATTTTTTTAATAAAAAAAATAAAATTGAATAGATAAAATGAAATAATTCATTACGTACACTCCTGAACAAATGAATTCAACACTATTACCATTCTTTTTGGTCCAAATCCCAAATTCTTTTGACAAGAAATAAGAGAATGGCAGTTTTTATTCATATATCTAATAACTCTTGCCTGTGATATCACAAGTTTCATAAACAGCTAATTATTTATGTCTTCCGACACGAATATTGAAAATAAAGTGAGACTACACGCTTTCAAAGCCCCAAGTGCTCTCTGCTCTTTTATTTCCTATGAAATGGCTTGCTCCGTTTCAAGGTGCAGAAACGTGTTGGCCCAAAACAACGTGTGGAAACGTGTTGGCTTAGGAAATTAAATGAAAATGTGATTATTGCCTGTTTTTCTTAACCCTACCTCAAGAATTTGCTGTGTCCCTATATATGTATAGGTGAAAGCATGGCCCCTTGGTATCACAGGTTGTTGGCTGATCTTCTTTCCGAGTATTTTGCTTCCTCTATGTTAGACAGAGCTTTTATCTTAGTTGTTTGTCCTCTTCCTCTATGTAACACTTCTGTTCTAAGATCTCAGTTGTAGTCTAGATAATTTGATACCACAGTCTGCAATCTGCCGTCTATTCTTCCTAGGTTCCCGAGTCGATATTTGTCTTCAACATAATCTGTTTGATCTGATCTTTCTGGAGGCACAGATGGCAATCCAGGGGATCTTTTGCTGGTGATGAATTCAGTAGGGAGGATCTGTCAGCAGAGTCTGGTGTCACTCATACGGCGCACATGGCCTAACTAGTTACAGCTTTTCGCCAGCGCCTACAAATGGATAACAAAATAATGCTCAGATTCAACAATATCTCATTCGTCCTTCTTTCATCATTTCCCAGACTTCGATAGACACATTACCCCGTAAACAATTCTTTTTTATGGCCGTTTTCCACGATAAAGGCCCAATTCTATTTAGGATTTTAGATGGAGGTCTACTTTGAAAAGAGTTCTAATTTCTTGGACTTATCGCAATACAGTTTTCCCTAATATCCTAAGAAGTTAGTGTTCCCATGAAGACTTTCCGTAAGCCGAAATGACGTAAAACGAAACAGCAATTACAATTGATGGGAATAATATTTTTAGCGTCCTCAGGCCCCAAATGGGAATAATGGCATATTAGGCTGTCATAAGGTATGTCAGTTGGGGTGGTTCGTAGGTACAGGAAACTGAGATGTAGGAGTGATGGGAAGAAGGTGCAGGTTGCCTCTATAACAGCTCAATGCAAAACAAACACTGATCGCTATTTTCGCTTCTCGCCTTATTTCGTAAAAGCATATTAGTAACGTAAAGTTTTTTAAAGTGGGGAATTCCTGTGTATGGTCATCCAAAATAAACATATTTATCTTCGCATCTGTAAGGATTACCAATCGACAAAACTATCAAATAGGATCAGCTTAGATATTAACTTAGCTTGGCTTGGTAAGCCACAAAGTCTAATGGAGTTAGGAAGAATGTATTACGCCAAACTTTCAAACGGAGAATGCCTGGCTTTTTCAAAAATCAAGATTCAAAATCCTGACTTTCACCAAGACTCAGGCAGTGGGAAGTACGTAATTGTCTCAGCTAGAAGGCCGGGTACATATAACATTTTAGAGATCAGTACTCAGTTCACCTGATATAAGTTCTTTCTCTATTTCCCCAAAATATATCATTTCCTGTTCCAGGAAGCAAAGTCTCTTTAGACCCGATGCTCAGACTTTTTTCTGTCAGAGCCCCTTCCTCAATATTGGACAAAGGCTAGGCCTCAAACCTCACACCCAGACATTCAGAAATCATATTTCAACTACACATTTTTTTTGATGAATTCACATCTTACAAAAACCCTCTGGAAATAGCACAAAAGATGGTCTTAGTTGCTTGCTTTTTGGGGGGGGGTGTCACGAGTATTTGTATTCGTGATGGAACCGACCAGTCCAATTCCAGTCTCGTGTTCCATTCTGCATAAAGTATGTTGTTCTGCTTTAAAATCATCAGGGTTCAAACTGAAAATCCAGTTACGCAAAAAATATGTTGTCGGAAATGCAAGTAGAATCTTCACTGCCTACAGTGCAAGGGCTTGGAGCTTCAAATCGCTTACCATCTTTAACCAGAAGTCCGAATGCTTTGTAGATCCAAACACTGGCTTGGGAGTCAAGTCATTCCTTTAATCAAAGGAGTCCCCTTGCAAAGAATCGGGAACAGACTGGGTATTGGCCGTAAATGGTGACACAGTCTACTCGTACCCAGCCTCGTCATCAAAGTACTTCGAAGAGTCCAGTTGCTGCAAATGCTTTTGTATTACATCCTTCAGCCTTTGTTATTCCTTCCCCAATCTCATCATTGTCAATAAATGTTTTCAATGTGAGGAAAACCTCAAACTCACCTCTTAGTAAGTTTGTATGCCACAGCAAAAGTCAGAGGGATTATTAGAAGAAATCAGATGCTATCTGAGTCTTTAGTTCAGAAGTGTACATCAGAAAAATAGTCTCACTTGACCTTGTGTCACACTCCACCCTCATGGGAGAGAAGGGCCTTACTCATTCGGGAACTAGATCAAATGTTGAATGAATGGCAGACCTATAACATGCAGTTCAGCACTGACACACCAAAGGTTTTTAGGTGACATGCGATCTACTTGAGAAAAAAACTTTGTGAATTTTATTTACATTTCAAGTTATATTTTATTAAACCTTTAGTCTTACGAATATATTAGAAAAATCGATCGCTTATCCATAAGCATTGAACTAAATCTGAAATACATCTATACATGTAAATGACACAACGATAACAGGATTATGCAAAAAAATAAAATTTTGACACTCTGCGTCAGAAAGGTTTACCATCAATGATGTAGGAAAACTATGTTACACGGTTCTTCAAACCATTTCGATCGCAACCCACTTTGATTTTGTACGGTAACCTCTCTCTCACACGACTCTCTCTGTCTCTCTCTCTCTCTCTCTCTCTCTCTCTCTCTTGTAACTCTCTCTTGCAACTCTCTCTTGCATGACTCTCTCTCTCACACACGACTCTCTCTCTCTCTCTCACGCGACTTCTTCTCTATCTTGCAACTCTCTCTCACGACTCTCTCTCACATGACTCTCTCTCTCTCTCTCTTGTAACTCTCTCGCAACCCTCTCTCTCAAATGACTCTCTCTCATGTGACTTCTCTTTCTCTTTCTCTCACACGACTTCTTCTTCTCTCTCTCTCTCTCTCTCTCTCTCTCTCTCTCTCTCTCTCTCTCTCTCTCTCTTTCACATTAAACCTCTGTTGTCATTTTTCCATCGTGTCATGGCTGCTATTGAACAATGATAGCCACCAAAGATGGTAAACGGCTCTATCCTTTTTTATCCTGAGCCTGTTTTTGTGTGTTTTTCGTTCCAACGCTCTTGGCCACGCTGTTTTGTCTACATACATGAAAGTTGTTGTCAGTACCCCCATAGACCCTTTCTAAAAGAATTTTATTTTTTAATCTTTTGAAAATAAGCTTTTTTGATCTTTTTTTTTGGGGGGGGGGTTATTTTGATGGGTTTATAAGCAACAATAAATAATCTGGAGAATCTAGATGATTCTATAAATTTTTTTTACTCTATTTTAGATTTCCAAGACAGTAATGTCATAAACAGAATTTTTCTGACCAAATCAATTTTTGACAGAGTTTATTTACGAGATTAATTTTGACGCTACAGTTGTTTAATTATTGACTGTGATGGTGAGTCTCTATTATGATTTAATAGATTAACGAACAAATTACTTTTGACATATATTCATGTCATATAGCGTCAAACAAAGTTGTCACCGAAACGGTCAAAATAGGTTTCTTCAGTTTTCAAGTTGAGCTGGCTGCAAAAACGGAGCTAGAGGGCTGACATTTGCAACATTTACTATTTATCATATCCAGAAATAACGTTTTTTTCCTACATTCACATCCAATTTACGATGTAAGTTTATGCTAAATTGGTCACCATTTTGTGCCCGTTTGATTTGAACAAAATTAAAAAAAACATGTTTTGATATATTTCAAAGTACAGGTAAACTTTGATCAGAGCAGATAGTTTGTTCAAAAATATGCTCTGTTGGTCAAAGTCTTAATCTGATTTAATGAGGTTTTTTTCTGTAAATACTTTATGACATTAATTCATCCAACAATACCGTAACCGTACTACATCAAAACCTGCTCTAATTAAAACCATACTATTCAAGGTATTCAATGCAAATACAAAATTATTTAAATACCGTCGTCATTTTAAGACGGATGGATAACCTACTATTATATATATTTACGTGTATGTATGTGTGTGTGTATATATATGTGTCCGTGCCTGGATATTTACTTATAATTCCAAGCCCAGGTATGAAAGGGTTACCCATGGGGTCAACAGCCCACCCTGTAAAAAAATCCTCTTACTACAAGTGGCCGCCTGTTTGCTCCTTATTCTTTATAAAAGCCACAGACAAGTCAATGAGCGTCTGTTCTTAATTGGACAGAGAGTCTCAATGTCTTTCAGAACAGCTATATTAGTCTACCTGGTTTAAGCATAGACAGTTGTTAATGTGGGGCATCTGTTACACCAGTCTTGATTACTTATGAAAACTGACCCCTCAAGGGCGCCAGGCTTTAATTCCCCTCATCGTGTACAAGCTGCAAGGGGAGGGGGAACAATTCTAACCATTTGGAAAGGAGCAAGAAAAATCTGAGTATTATAGAAGTCCACGACAGAAAACAGTCTAAATAGTTTGTGAGAGAGAGGGGAGGGGGATAAGGGAAGAGAACGAGAAAGAAGGAGAGAGAAAAACAATTGGTTGTTTATGAGGACTGTTAAAGTACGCTCATAAAATGTAAACAAACAATCGGAACGGCCATAACTCATTATTCCCTCGTAGAATCTCTACACAAGCCTTCATACAAAATCTAATCAAGATATATTGAGAAATAATTGAAAAAATACTAAAGTTATCCAACTTAGAAAAATTAAACAATGACAGTAATAACGACGTTGACGGATACTCATACCGAATGATAGCCCGGGGGCTTTTTTCAAGCCAGAGACAACCACAGATCCGTCTCTTGCAGTCTTGTTTGAGATAGTAACATATTACCCATCGTTGCCTGTGATCAGTGTTCAGTAAAAAGCCAGGATTTTGAATGTTGATCTTCAAATCGCTAATCACTATTCCAATGTTAGTCGCCCAGCAATATCTTGAGTTATTCACTTCCTTGATGCATATCATACAATCAATGTAGGGTAACAAAAATTCAGTGGCTCCGATACCTTTTGATATTTGTTTAGCTTGATTTGATATGAAAAGATTCATATCAAACGCATCAAAACCTTTATTCACTTTAATAATTGCATAAAGAATGACTCATCGAATAGTGGAGATAAAAGAAATATTATTCACCGTTGTATTTAACAGCGCCGACTGCATTTGAACTCGATATATATTGGCAAGGCTCCGTCTTTTCTTATCGCTACCTTTGACTTTACCGCTACTCAGGGCCTGGTAACCCAGTCACACCTGCTCATAGGAAGGAATAAAACAACAAGTGATAAGGAAGACCATGTTGATGAGGGAATGTTCGCTGGAAAATGGACTGATTCCATTCAGACTGGACCTCCTGATTAAGAGAGCCTTCGATGCCTATTTCAAGGACCACACAGAGCAAGAGGAGAATGGTATTCCACGGTTAGTGAGGACATAAGACTGCTCACCAGCCGCAGCGTCGGAATCAGTAGCCTTTTAGCGTCTGTGGGTTGGACACAGATCTTCCCCAAGATTCGCCAAACCTTTCTATCATGGGCTTCTCGAAGCCAATACTTTCTGGGTTTGCCTAGAACGTCACACAATCAAATATTTTGCTGAAGAAATATTTGCATATGATCTCCAGGGATCCCTGTGGTTGGTCATGATATCCAGCGGTTGTCGAAGTGACAAGGGGTACGAAGAAACTAGATAGCAAAACAGTGCAGTGTATTTGCGAAAAAAATACGAGTCGAGGATATCAGAGAATCCACAAGAAAACTCAAATGGCAATGGGCTGGTCATGTCGCAAAAAAATCCCAAGAAAGTCAAACAAACGGCGGACATCATGACTCACAACGTGGCCAGCAAGATATAAAATGGTGTGAGGAAATAAATAAGATCAGAAAGTATTGGTTCCGCGACACCCATGATAGAGAGGTCTGGCGAATCCTGGGGGAGGTCTATGTCCAACGAAGGGCGCTAAAAGGCTTGTGAATGAAAATTTTTGGCTGATTACAATCGAAAACTCTGCGTAAAATCAATTTATTGCACCCTGCTCCTGCCGAGCACCAGGTACTGGAAACAGAGATAGTCGCCTGGGGCTCCAAGTGCCAGGGGATGTCCATCATACGTTTGAGACAGCGAGACTTTCCTAATACAAATGGGAAATAGGAAAAAGAATAAATTAAACAAATCAAAAATAGTAGAAATAAGAAAATTCCTTCAAGTTAAGTCAGCTTGCCCGGGGTGCCAGGGACCCTAGGGTCGGGCCTGCAGCTATTCCACTATCACTCGTTTAGCTCAAGTCGCTTTCTGTATTAACAAACAATATTACTGGTAATAGAGTAATGTTGATGATTAAACGCTGTTTATATATATATATATATATATATATATTAGAACATCTATAGTATCGATGACCGTCACTGACTGACTGTCAGGTTGACACACCAAAACACTCCCTCCACCTCCACTATTCATGTCTGAAAGTGCAAGGGAGAGAAAATGCTGATTGTGTTTTTGAGCGAAATGTCATTTGTGAAATTTTCACTATGAGATCGAACTAAAGCTTATAGGGTCAGATTTTCAGACTTGTTTCGTGATTTCTTCTATCTGAATTATTTGCCAGCCGGTACTTGTGAAGAAGGTGTTCTCTGACAAGTAGAAGAAAATTAAGTTGGTTCACTTGAGAAAAAAACTTGTGTGTACAATAAAATGAATGAAGCTTCAGTTGTGATGACGTTAACAAATGGATTTATTTACGCATATCAACATTGAATTACAAAGAAAGTTTAATTAGTACTGTTATTTTACGTAAGGAATGATTTGCAAAAAATGTCTTTACGGTTAGGTGGCTTGTAGACAGCAGGGCGTGAGAAGATTCATGTCGTCTTTGTAGTGTACGACTTTGTGTTGGAAGCTTATATACTCTTTGTATCTGTAAGTTCATAGTGGGAGAAAAATAATGAACCAACCTTGATTGAAATTACTCTTGGTTGTAGACAGAGATTCACAAAAAGATAAATGATTCTCTGCCTTTTTTTTCAAAGAAGTAAACTGGACTATAAGATTCTTGTAGATTGATTTAGTGTTTCTTCTTTTGATCAAGAAAATAATTCGAAATTGTGTATAGATATATACACGGAGACACGTATACGCACACTTATAAATATATACCTCGATTTAGGGTTGGATCCAAAGAAGGACTTCAAGATGGTATCCATTAATTGGATAAGCATTTTTTGGTTGATTGGAAGAGTTGAATTTTGATAATTGGATCTTCTGTGGTGTTATCCACTTTTTACAAGGAGGATAAAACTAGCCAACACGAATCCGTTTTATAAGTTCATTGAAAATGAAGAATAAAGGACTGATAGTGGTCAGGACTTTAGCCAAGCATCATAGAATCCATAAAAATTCTCAAATGGCGGTGGGCTGGCCATGTTGCAAGAATGGCTGACAATCGATGGACATCACGACTCACAACATGGATTCCCCGAGACCATATGCGCAACCGAGGCCGGCAAAATATTAGATGGAGAGATGAACTAGACAAGTTCAGGAAGTACTGGCTCCGTGACGCCCATGATAGAGAAGTGTGGCAAATCCTGGGGAAGGTCTATGTCCAACGACGGACGCTAAAAGACTGATGATGATGATGATGATGATGATGATGATGATGATGATGACTGGCTGAATAGAGTTATATATATAATGTAGCATTTCACATTCAGCTGTGGATAAAATGGTGGGTCAGGTTGTTTTCTGGTGAGCTTTTATTTTCGTTCCACTTTATTCGATCTTTGTTCGTTTTCCTACGTATAAAAGAAAATCAAAGAATCTCAAATTAAATATTGAACTTAAATACTGGTTGGGAGGTTGTGTCCGGCCGTCACATCTAGCGGTTGTCATGAGAAAATGCTTTGACTGTTTTTAAATCCCTGAAACAAGTCCATGGCAAAACAGCTGATAATCTTCACAATGATATTCAACGTACATTAGAATCCAAGTTTGAATAACAATAATTGGATTTAACATTCTGTGTATAACACAAAATTTCTGAACAGAGGTCATTAACAGAGATTGGAAAGTAACTGGCTTGCACGACGAGACATCGTAGAGTGATTTGGAGGACCGTTTTGATTTTTAAAAATTACGAAATCTTTAAACTGAAATTATTTTTCAAGTAAAAACAAAGTATAAACACACAATCACACACACACACACACACACACATATATATATATGTGTGTGTGTGTGTGTGTGTAGAGAGAGAGAGAGATAGAGAGAGAGGCAGATAGATATAGTAAATAGGATATAAAATAAACGGACAATATCTTGTATATTTAAATCATAAATGTATATCAGTAAGTTGTTTTGAATAACCGCTATCATCAAAGAGGGTGAGGGGTTCTATCCTATATATATTCTATATGTACGTGTTTGTTCATTTGCCTGTGTTTTCTAATGCCTCTGACCATCCCGTTTTGTCGACAGGCTCCAAAATTTGCATTAGTACCCCACTATACCTCTTCGAAAAGTGTTTATTTTTGGTTTGTTTTTTCGACTTTTGGGATGCCTTACTTTGACTGGTTTTTAAATAACATCTAAAATCTCCAGAACCCAGATGTTCTGAGATGTTTTTTTTTAATCTATTGTTGATATTTCCTATTTAAAAATGCTTGGGAAGTCATTAATTGAATTTATTCTGACCGTATTTATTCTACAATGGAATACTTTTAGTATATCTCTGAATTTTTGAGATGAGGTATTATCATTATTTCTATTAATATTCGGACCATCCTCATCTTGGTTGTTTTTCATATAACGTTTCTGGACACATAGCGTAGTGGTTACAGCATCAAACAAATTACTGTAAAGTAATCTGATGGTTCTAGGTTCAATCTTAGTGTGAGACAATATAACAATACTACTAATGCTAAGAGGGGAGTACGGTCAATATACCCCCGTCGGATAAATAAAGGGTTCGGTTCGTTACTTCCCCACACCTACCTGATGAAGGCCGTAGAGTGCAACGGCCGAAACGTTGAATGAAAAACAACAAAGATGAGGATCGTCCGAATAGGAATACTTTTACATGAATTATATATATATATATATATTCTTCCCACCTTGGAATAGCGCTCTTTGGTAGACAGGGAATTATGCCTATGTAAATATACATTGCTTCGTTCGGTCCTACTGACCGTCCAGCTCCACGTAGAGCAAATGTAAAAAGTCTGAAGCGAAGGTTTTGATCCTACCTCGTGGTACTGGATGTTGGATAGTCTATAACCACGCTGAGGAGTTGTATTACAAGGAAACAGCTGTTTGTGGATGACACAATTATTTCGTTCCAAAAATATCAATGGACACTTCTCGAAGTCTATCGATCCCCTTTTGACACCCAGGCATTAATCAATCCCTTGGATAGTCCCATCGATCCCTGGGTTCGGTATCGACCATTTTAGGGACCTCTACTCTAACACGAAAGGCACCAAAACGAATATGTTCATACATACTCAAATTACTTTTCGAAAGCAATCTCCATTTCCAGTTTGAAATATCATTGAATGAACGCAGACTATTAAAGAATTTCCTGTTATAATTATGGATACGTGCTTCTCCTTAATAGACCAAGGGCGTACGTTGAACTAAATTGAGTGGTTGGTTCCTTTCTACTTGGGCCATAACAGTTTTGTTTATAGTTTATGAAACCTCATAAGAAAACTTGTCATAGGAAAATAGAAAAACACTTATATTTTTCCTTTCTCTCTTTTATTTAATTTTCAAATCACCTCAGGAAATTTTCAGATAGTTAGAAAGTTATTTATATCTTTAGTTGGATGGTAAGGTAGCTAAATAGCTAGATTGCTAGATAGATATCCGTACTTCGCATAAATGAATCACTTTAGTCTGCACGTGTACCAGAACTATTTTTTTTAAATATCTAAAATTATATTTTTAAAATTGATCTTTTATCTGAAATTATCTAGAATATTACCAGCACAAAATTTGGACATTGTTGGCCCAAAAGACCTCAGAGACAAGAAAAAAAAACTTTTTTTTGAGAAAACAAAAGAAGAGAACACTTTTAGAAGCTGCCTATTGGTGTAATCAAGCAATTCTTTGAGGTATCAGACTCCAATATGCAACCAGGAACACCTGGTTACACACACACGCGGGCGAGCACAGTGAGAAGAATCCTTAGTCCATTTGGCTGGGTGATCGGGCAAACTTTTTGTGGAGCTACAGTAATTAGAAACAAAATAGATAGATTACTTGGATACCACTTCGGCAGTTTCTCTTCGTTATTGCCTTTGGGAAAGGAATGAATCCATCTCTTCTTCCCCAGCCATCGGTAAATACTGCAGCGGACGGGAATCTTTAGCATTGTTTGGCAACCAGTATGGAAAACGAACAACTCTGATTCAAAACCAACCTGAAGAAGGACGGACAGTCAACATACTTGAGATGAAATCATCAATTGTACTCCAACGACTATGTTACGAGATAGTTAAACATAACTTATCTAGTTGCGATAATATACAAAGCTTTGCAGTTCTAATCTTCTTCGTAGGAAGAGAGTGAACATGTTGACCAGGGAAATCAGCATTCGTATTTCTGAACTGAAATTACACTCAAACAACGGTACCCGAAGTGAAATTGTTGCAGTTGTGCTAACAGAACAGTTGCTGAGAATTTCATTGTACAAAAGCTGTTGTTAGTTTGCTTGTTTGTTGAATGGCTGGCTTCTGTCATGCTAAAGAAAACAGATATTTTAAATTGACGAACGTCCGACCTGGTGATGGGCCAGCAGGTAGGCAGGTAGGTTCGTAAGTAGCGAATAGGATTTGGAAAACTTAAGCTGCTTGAATTTAGAGTGAAATTATGTTACAAGTTAATAATCGAACAAGCA
>OY735200.1:85749439-85804439 GCA_963457665.1 Thysanoteuthis rhombus | reverse complement strand
TTGGTAAAGACGCTCTAAGCCACAAAGGTAAGTGAAGGAATTTTAGTATGCGAACCTGAAATTGAATTGTTTCAACTGCATATACATCCTATGACTGCATAAATACGTCGTCTTATTTAGGAGCCGACGAGCTACGCCCCACGGGCCAAATTCGGCCAGCATTATCATTCCAACCAGTCCGCTAACTTAATAGAATATGTAACGTTGCAACAAAAATCACTTCATTCAATTGTCTATTCAACCTTGTGTCGCGAGCAATAACATTCAGTATCGAAAAATTAGAACAGAAGTCTCATTTTTGTGGTATCAAAAGAGTCAAAGTTTTATAGCTTAAAATGTTTCAATCGGTTCCTTGCGTCAGCTCAGTGATCTCAAGGATTTTATACCAACAAGTTTTTGACAGGTTGCAAGTCCGACCTATCTAGACATTTCAAAGTATATCCAATTTGACTGAAATTTGTTCTAATGAAGAGTTTTCCAAACTTTTCACTCGTACCGGGAATCGAACCCAGGACCCTCAGTGTGTGTGTGTGTGTGTATGTCAGACGTGCTAAACATTAAACTATCCGAGCCGACATGCCTATTAATATACTCAGCTAAATTTGAACCACAATTTGGTAATATTTTGTGCCAAAAAATCTTTGTTCCCCTTAATTGATAGCACATGGAATTTTTTGTAGGTATATACTCCTATGATTAAAAAACATTAAAGTAATTGAGAAACCAAATTGTTCTTACAGCTTTGTAAAATCATTGTTTCAATTTCTTCTGGCCTTGGCCCACAATGCAGAAACATTTCTAACCCAGTCTGTCTCTCCAAAAGTTTCCAACCCCTAATTTAATTAATCAGTTTGGGCAGCAGTGATCTGTTGGCAAAGTTGATATACCTCGGTCGTTATTGTGACTAATATTGAGGGCTGAATTACAACTTCTATGCAACATATGAACCACCCTGTACAAGTTCCCCAACCTGATTTGGGTCACTTTGCTTTTATGCTCACCGTCATTGCGTGTACTAATTGTGACCCGACTCTAGAAATTCGTTAATTTTCAGTAATGCATTGAATGGTATCCATCATCTTGGTTCGCCGGTCATCTTAGGGACTAAGTTCTGTTAAATCAATGGTAGCCTTTACATTTCCCCCTGAAAAGAATTCAATTGGTCTCAAACTTGTTGATCGTAGTGGCAAATAGATCGACTTGCTTCTTTTAATCCATTGGTTCTAGAATTTTTTTCATTTAGAAACCAATTCTGAAGGTAAAGTGCAAAGATGCGCCATCTTTCGGAAGCATTGTATCTCTGATTAGTTTTAGTCGTGTTAGTTCAGTAATTCGATCATTTTGAAACAGAATACAGATTATTTTCTCTTCTATTAAAAACTTTGGTCACTCATAATTCCGTAAATGAAATGATAATTATTAAAAGAATAACGCTAAAACGAATGAATCACGCTTCTCGAAGCTCTTTCCAGATCGATTTTATCATGTACAGAATTTCAACTCTGAAAACTAAAAGCCGAACTAAACTTACAATGACCCTTTATAGAAGATTTACTAGAACCAGGGTTAGGAGGAAAAATTGGGCTCTGGTCCATTCGTCTGGCTGATAGGTAGTTGGACAGGGTGGGAGATTGAACATGGAATACCAAGTAACAAATTGTCGAAGTATAATAATGGAATAGTCTATTAAAAGCATCACAACTTGCTAAAATTTGGTTTTGTTTCGTTTCAACCATGTATACAGGACTAACTTATTTGATGATTGAAAGGGGGAAAATGATGGAAACAAGATGGTATTCGACGTGGAAGAATTAACGTAAAGGTTAGTGGAAAAATGATCCATTCTTCGGTTGAACATGTTGGTAGATTTCAACTCCAATAAGTTTTTCTGTATAATTAGTAAATTCTTTAAGATGAAATCATAAGTTGTTTTACATGCAGTCTGAGATCAGAACCAACACAACGGATTTAATATTCACATCGTTAAACACTCAATATGACATAAACAACAAGTCACGCCTTGTTGTTCGAGATTTTGACTTTACCCAGTGTCTAAAACAAATTCTAATTGGCCCAAAATGGGCTGCTCGTGGACGCAAAATTCATAAATGGCTCCCCCTCTCGCAAAAATGCGGGGTCTGCATTCACTATCACCCCGATAATATCGATTTGATTTCTATATTATACTGAAAAAGGATCCGTCCAACTGAATTTGGTAAGCCCATTCAATTGACCTGGGGGAAATTTTTTTAAAGTAAGATAAATATAACACTACAAGGCCAACTCGTATATATATATATATATATATGTGTGTGTGTGTGTGTGTGTGTGTTACGCAGTATCAATGAAATTGCCCAATTGGTGAAATTTGCTTATAATAAAAAAAAAGTTTGATTTCACTTTGATTATGTAAACCGTTGATCTTAAAACATAGTTGTTTTTTATCTTTGTTTTGATTAGATAAACTTTCTATCAAATTAAAGCTGCGTTTTCTTTCAACTTTGCCAATTAAGCATTTTCGCCGATTGGACGTAACATAAATGACGGGGTCAATGCCTTTATGGTCACTGCTTCCTCTCTTTCAAGTCCCTTAACTATTTCGTCGTCAACTAAATGATATATTCCTCTGTAGACATAGGAAAATATGTTCCACAACCATTGATCAATTATGTATGAAATGAAATTACCTAACCCTGAGCGACTGAAAATGTCCGATTCACCCCCAACGTCCTTTCATTCCTTTTGGGGCGTGTTTTTGCACTACGGCTTCACACACGGTTCCGATTGTAAACATTTTTTATGCTACGTTGATTCGTACTTCCTGTTCCAAGGGCTGAATCCGAGGTCATTGGGTTCAATTATCATTCATTAAAGGATTGCTAATAAGTACTCACATTCCTCTCCTTTGCTTGATCACTTGTTCAACCACAATGTCATTTAATCTGGTTTCATGCCTTTCAAAATGTTGACAATGGTGATATGTAAGCAACTTCCTTTATGTTGAAGTGAATGTGCGTAGGCTGGAGTCCGCTCAGATGGTTGTATGGTTAGCACATCTGCCTTAAATGCACAAGGTCCCTGTATTGGCGAAGATTATGGGAAAACTTCATTTGGACGAATTTCCCAGTGCAATCAGCAGCTAATTGAGTACACTCTAAGCTGTGTGATCAGGGTGGGAGTATCCCTTTGGTGGACTTGTGTCCAACCAAGGAGGGTGGGGGTCATGGAAACTTGTAAGGATAAAGTCTTAGTCTCGACCAGACTTCAACCTTGCAAGGATCACTGAGCTGACTTATGCAATGGAAACTCGACTTTGTCACCGGTCGTATATTCAAATGGGACTTGTCTTCCAAGAGACTGGCACACTTCCAAATGCTTTTCAAAATGGTGACACTGGCGGAATGCAAGCAGTTTCGAATTGGCGTCCTTATACTTGTTTGAATGAATGCATCTCGAAAAGTGCTTTCTCCGGCCCTCCTAACGTTTATCGCATATTACCTACCTAAAAAGGCTATGATAGTTTTGAATGCATCTCAGCTGTAATATGTCCAATTTTTCAGTTATTCTTAAGGTCAGAATTGTCTCTATTACGATATATCATCAGCATGCAGCCCGTCTTACGTCAAACCAGTCGTATATTTTTTTTAGATGTTCTCATTGTTTGTCGAATCAATTTTTTAAGGTATTCAGAGTCGGACGGTTAACTACTTTTTGGGGGAGATTGTTTAATGGTTTAACTATTCGCTGATTGGATGCATGCTGTTCAGAATGTATTTTCTTACTTTTGTTGCAATATAATTTATGAGTATGTCCTCTTGTTTTGTCTTGCGGGGATTCCAGATGAATTGGTATCACTTCACTTTTATAGATGTCCATTGTTGCTTAAGTAGATATTTTCCAAATTTCATAAACAAACGATAAATTTAATTCAACCTGATTCTGATAAGAAAAAAAAAATACTGAACGGCAAATAATAACAACCAGATGTTAAATTATCCATCTAAACGTTTTTTAACTGGTCTTTAACAAAATATGTGCATATGCGTGTGTCTATGTAAATAGGTTTTCAAAAACAATCAAACATGATTGGATAATAGAAAATCCGATATTCAAAAGTAAATGGGCTTTTTGTTTTCATAATTACAGGAAAAACATTTTACAGGTTGCTTATCAATACGGTAGGCACCCAACATTAGCATTCACCAAGTACATATCCTTATACCCCTTATAACAACCTTCAACAACACACTCCTACCCTTAGCACACATCATCAATAATAGATGGAACATTCTCACGATCAAAACAGATCTAAAAGAAACATTCACAGACCCATGTGTTATCTCCTACCGCAGACCCAAAAACATCAGAGACATGATTAGTAGCAATAATATCGTTAACAATAAAGTCGTACACAAAAATACACCTAGAACAATTAAATTCTGCACACCTTGCAACATAAGAAACAGTCTATGTTGCAACCACCTCAAGTACACCAACACATTCACAAGCACTACCACAAAAGAGAGTTACCACATATATCACAATAGCAATTGCCGCAGAAAGAACATTATATACCTTCTAGAGTGCAATAGATGTAAGTTACAGTACATTGGCAAGTCCGAGTGGCAATTTAATATTAGACTCAACAATTATAAACATAGGATCAAGTCAAAAAATAATTGTAGCCCACTTCCCGTAGAACTACACTTTTGCACACCTGACCACAATTTTGCCACTGATGCTAGCTTCACCATCATAGAAAAAAATAGAAAAAACTACTCCAATTGACATAACTAAAGTTCTAGAGAAACACGAAGACATGTGGATCAACAAACTTGAAACCCTATATCCTAATGGATTAAACACTAAAATGAACAACCCTCACCACACAGAACCCTAATATACACAACTCCTATCATTAATATCCTCACACCCACATCTAAGACACATTCAATAATGGAAGCTTCAAAGTCACCCAGACCCATAGGCAAAACTTCACCTTAGCCTGTTATAACCCCTGTCCATATCATAGCCAAAACATTTTCAATAACTTTTAAGGTTGATACCTACGTAGCTCCTTGACCTCACCACCCCTCCTTCTACACTACCCCAAACATACCAAAAAATCCAACTCCACATCACTACCCCCTACCTTGACACACTCTGCCCTCCCCAAGACCAACTGCTGCTGCTTTACCAAAGACCTGATACCTACTGGACATTCTTCCATTCAGCAGGAGGCTTCCAGCAGCCCTGACAACAAAACTCACCCACAATGCATAGCTCCTGGCAGTGGACTCTGGTTCCACATGGTACATTTCAATACACACTCACACATCACACACCACTGATGATGGGGAGAATCCCGAAACATGTATGGACTATTGACTTATAAGGATTAATAAACCTTACCACCAAACACTTCACTCCCGAGTCTGTCTCACTCTCTAAAGTACACATTATATATATATATATATATATATATAATCCATATGCTCTTACGTACTTTTTGTAACTTTAGATACCAATCCACTTAGTACAACAATTGAACATAATCTACAACGACCTTACGGAATGTATATGCAGTAGCAATGTAACTTATCAAAGAAGCCTGAAAGTCAAGAAATGGGGGGAAAAAATGTGAGGTGTTGGTAGTGTTCATCCGTAAGCGTATTGTTTAACTTTATCCAAAATCATTAAACAATTCCTGTGAATCATCTGCAGTTCCTAATATTAATACAATATCAACACGGAACCTTAAATTGTTAGAATATTTTCCGTCTATTTCCACATACCGCTTTCTAAAAGTTGCTTTCAAGGCTTGCAGGAAATTGGTGATATTACACTCCCTTGTCTTACCCTTTTTTCAATCTTTATCACGCTAGTATCTTTATGAAATCAGATTATAATGATTGCAAGGCCACTTTTGTATATATTCTCAATTTTTTTATGTAATTCTCATTTATATCGTATTGAGTTGAAGAAAGTTGTCACATTTTTTGTTTATTTGTCTATCAAGTTCCGTTCTTTGACTTTCGTTTTCTTTGATATTCAATACGATATTACTCCTTTTTTGAATTAGTTTCAAAGTTGCCTGTTAGTATTTTCCTGCGTTAATGCTTTCATTTGTTCTACCAAAGATTTCTAAAGATTTTTACCCTTTTCGTCTATGCTACATTCATTATTCCTCGAGCTCTCGAATCCGTTCTGGATCGCTCTCCAGAAATCGGTATTTCTCTCTATTTTACTGGGACATGTTTTAGAAACCGTCAACCAAATATGCCAGCATACATTTCTTCAGTTTTCGAGTTGGTCTGGCTAACTATATGTATGCATCGCACGTAGATGCCTCGCAAATAGAGCTAGAGAGCCAAAAATCAAATTAAAACCTTATTATGTCTAGAAAAAAACTCGTTTTGTTTTCCCGTGGGTTTTTAGTGGGGGTTCAATTTGCAACATGTCTATGCCAAGTAGAATTCACAGTTGTTTGTTTTTTGTCTTTAATTCAGATTTTTTAGTGATCACTGCCCAACAAAAGACGAGAGATTTATCTTATCCATTGATAACCCTTTTTTCCAATTTTCTAAGGGATCTCCTCCAACACAATATGCTGCCAAGAAATGTTGGTCACATGACCGCTGCAGTTGAGTGACTAACCAGACCTGTTCTTCGTGAGGGTCATTTTGTTCCTTCCCGTTTTAAAGTGAAATTTAATTGTATAGATAGATCCTTCAAGTGGTTTATATGACTGCTGGGATATATTTGTCCCGTTAATATCATTCAGAACTCTGTTCGGGTATATGTCACAGAAAATAAACACAAAAAACAATGTCTAACGGAAGAAAATGTATCTAATTGTAGTTTTAGTACTTTGATTAACGGAGATGTTTAGATGCCCGAATATCTCTTGTATCAATGGCCGTTACTGATTGACAATAAGCTGATATACTGAAACACTCCCACCACCTCTTGTTTCATCCCTTTCCTTCCATATTGAGAGTAACCATGAGATCGCTTCTATGGCCTGACATTTATTGAATAAAAGAATAGCCTTTTTGCACCGTTAAATACCGATCAAGGTATTTTGAGCTTTTTATGCTCTTTTGAAAATTGAGATATGAAGTAATTTGATAGGTGAGACTTGAAAGGGTTAAGAAGACCGGATGCAGTCAACTGCACATTGTTTAATTTATTTTGTGGGGGTGGGGCGAGAACAAAAGAATAGTTTTCTTTCGCCGTCAAAATGATAAGACGTTTTTAGTTTTTTAATATCCTTTTGAAGATTCCGACATTAAGCTACTTTGTGGGTTATTCTTGAAAAGGTTAAGATAAGAATGCACTCGGCCGAGAATTATTAAATGCAGTGATGCATAACAGGTCATTTCTTGATTTGTCAAAATTTAGTTGGAGGCAGGAATGGACTCTGTCTTTTCTACCGTTACAACGATAACAAGAGCAACAAGAACAACCCTCACTCTATCTATCTATCATGGTCTGTCAATATCTAACTTAATCTATTCGTTTCTATTTATCTATTTTGATTATTTCATATCTATCAATCAATCTATTTCAGTCTTCTCATATCTCTTAATTTCAGTCTTTTCATCTCTCTCTCTCTCTTTCTTTATATATATATATATATATATATATATATATTCCAGTTTCTTGTATCTTTCTATCCATTTCAGTTCATTTCATATCTATCTATCTATTTCTTTTTTTTTTTTTCATGTTTATCTATCTATCTATCTGTCTTCGCAGACACACATACAAATGTTCGTATTTGCACGAAGTAACTTATTTTTCAGTTTACATAATTTATGTACGATTTTTGTTCTGGACTCAACAAAGATTTAGTTTTTAACATAATCTCTTTCCTTGTAACTCAATTCACTGGTTAATATAAATTATATAGATGGAACATTTGTGAAAATTTCAAATCAAGATTCATCTTGAAGCTGTGTCTAGTCACACTCACACATACACACACACTCACACATACACACACACACATATATATATATATATATATATAATTACATAAGGTAAGAAAAGTGGTCCCGATTGTTTAGCTTCACACACTCGCACATGTCAACAACAGTGCACAACTGAGAAGTAATAAGAGAATTCATGAAAGGAAAACATGTAAGTTAATACACAAATTATATTGTTATTGCTTTGAATAGATTAGATTGTTAGAGTTTTAACATCAAGTGTGTCAGAGTTTGAGACCACCTTCCAAATATTATATATATATATATATATATATATATATATATATATATATATATATATATATATATATATGATACTAAAAAAACGGCAAATGTTTTGAACTTTGTATTTTTGTTCATAACTAACTACTTTAACGTTTTAAAAACTCCTAAACGATTGCACTCTACGGGCTGAAAGTTTGGCTACCAGGATAATTGACCCAGGATGAATATAGGTTAGGTGGCGCTGACCTCTGGTAAGATATAAAGGTCAATTTAGGGTCAGTTCAATTGAGGCATTTTCAACTCTCCGGGAGATCGCTGTACTGTAAGGGCTACAAATTTGTATACATGAGTAGGTGGCCCCAAATAGGCAACGCTTACCTTTCGAGACCCATAATGATCAATTTAGAGTAGATAAATTTTGTAATTTTTGTGTGTCAGGAAGACCGCTGCACCCTATGGGCTGCAAATTTGTACACAAGGATAACCTAACCCCAGGATTGACAGAGAGGTTACGATTCAATAGAGCTTTTACCGCCCAATTTGTAAGCTTCTATTCAAGAATTCTCTACTTGAATAGAAAGCATAATTGATAGCAATTATGGCCCTGTGGTTAGAGTCACAGAAATTTATTTCGACAAACTGAGACCAATCAACGACAGAGAAGAATAAAACCATTAAGTTATTTGTGCTTTCATTAGACCTTCCGAAAATTTGTCAATTGTGAGACGAATTCTTTTTCAAGTTTTTAGGGTGGGAGAGTATATTTAAAAATGGAACAATAAAGCGGAAAAATTACTTTTGGTTCGTCGTGGATGTGAATCTTTTCTCTCAACCAGTGCTTATGCCCACAACTTTTAAGGGGACCTACCATATCCTGACGATAAATCATGATTTTCTTGGAGCAAAAAAACTAATCCTAATCACAACCTATCGCAACATTAAAGCATGGGTACAATTCAAATTCAATCGTCTGCTTTGACGTGCGAGCTACTAACACTAAAAGTGAGTACATTGATTCTCAGTTTCGAGAAAAATTAATGTCTAAGCCTTTAGGAGTGGGTACACATGCCCTACCTGAGAATGTGCACTGGCCTGCATGGGTCTGCGCGGGTTTACCAGGGACATTGTACTAGCCCAACCAGTACAGGGTGTGCACTTATGCACTGTCCTCCTCCTTATCTGATTTTATGAAATCTCCAAGAAAACACATTCGCTTTTTTGTGTTTTTAGATTTGGAGCTTTGTTTTCCCAGGCAACGCTGGGTACTCAAGCTAATCTGTATGCATTTTTCATATCAACACGTTGTCTGCGAGCCTTTCTTCATTTGGTTCTTTGGCTTTATTTAGACTCTTTAGTCGGGCTATCTTTGATTTGACGGCTCCAGAATAGGATTGTCATGTTCTGGTTTCAATAATGTTTAATGTGTTGGCTAGATCCAATTCCGAGATAACTGGAGCATATATACGTATACATACTCACAAATATGTATATGTGTGTGTATATTACACACACAAACACACACACACACACACACACGCATGTATACATATTTGTGTGTATGTATACGTATATATGCTCCAAAAACTCATACAAAGGCTACCAAAGGTATAATTATACATCATATTGATCAGATTCTAACAGAATAATGACAATAATTAAAGGCAGCATTGAAAATTCGAACCAATTTTAGTTTTCTAAGTGGAGATAACTCTGTAGTTTTCATCTCAACAGACCTATCAGTTTTACTTTTCATTTCCGATTTTCTGACCTACATTAAGAGTCAACTGTCCTCTCGCAGTTTTCTAGGAAGGCACGTCTTCTTTTGGGAGTGGAGCCATGAATATTTCACCCCCACATAATCCTATCAGGGTGTGTTAGTTTCCTTACATTTCATGTCATATCATTAAGCATGACCTCAAATGATTTGCTCCGATCAGAAAACAACTGCTATCTCATATTGTTAATTCGCTTGAATTAACTCTAGAATCAACAGGTTTTATGTCGGGTAATAGCGTCTCGCTTGATCTCGTAAAACTAACGATTCCCAAGCTTTGTCTGTATGATAGTTTCATGTACTTTCATCGTTCAAGTCATTCATGAATATGTATTAGAAACAATCAACCAAAACTAACAATATGGGTTTCTTCAGTTTTTAAGTGACTCTGCCTAGCTGGCCATGAATTTATGTATGTGCTAAATGTATAGGTTGCACTAATGCAGCTTGGGGCTGAAAATTTAAACATTTACCCCTTATTATGCCTGGAATATTCTGTTCTTTTTTATTCAATTTACAAGGTGAACTTATGCTAAACTGGTCCCCCAGTTTGTGCCCGACAACGTTTAGTCTATATTATTTTGATTTGGACGTTTTAGTGATCAAACTGAATGTGAGAAAAGTAACTTATTCGTTGATCATCCCCCTTTTTCCATTTTTAAATGGATCACCCTCTTCCATATGGCATACTGCCAAAAAATGTTGGTTACGAGACAGTCTCTAATGAGTGACTAACCAGACCTTTGGTTTTTTAAATTCAGAATTTTTATGACATTGGAAAGTGCAGAAGCATGGGTGTTAATCCAAATCTGTGGAAGATGAGAAAGAGGAAGAGTTATCCTTAGCAAGATAAAGGCCCTTGTCGATAGCTAGTTATCCATTGCAAGATAAAAACACTGACTCACAGGTAGAACTAGATTGCCTTCAATCAAAATGAAACGGAAATTTTACTGATTTAGTTATAGGACTGAAATGGTAGATATTCCCGTTATTCGCAGCTGATGGGTTAAGATACTCAGGCTTTTAAACCCTTAGTTCATCATCATCACCATTATCACCATCATCATCATCATCCTCTTGTTAGACCTTCCCAAAGATTTGCAAGACCTCTCTATCGTGGGCATCACGGGACTGGTACTTCTTGAACTTATCTACTTCGTCTCACCATGTTATATTCTGTCGGCCTCTGTTTCGCATTAGATCTCTGGAGATCCTCGTCGTGAGTCCAGCGGTTGTCCAGCTCATTGCCATTTTGGTTTTCTTAAAGACGCCTGTTTTTTCCTTTACCACACTGTGCTGTCACTTGATCTCTCCTTGCAATGTTGAACCTGATTGTCGCTTGTGCACGTTGTACGCAAACCCATATTTAGAGTTCATCGACTTTCATGCCAACCATCAGCATAAATGCAATCGCTGATACACCTGAATTCGCCTCAAATCCAATGACTTTCTCGCACAACCTGTAAAATACCTTGCTTACCAGTGCAAGGTGAATAAGAAAAGTAAATGAGGACAGGCACAGGTATACAAATGATCGTGTCGGTTTGCACGTATGATAATACCACCTGTTCATTTCACACGTGTGGTTTACTGCTTGATCAGTGATACACGATGGGCCTTGACAAAAAAAAAACTTTCTTAATTTCCATTCTATTATCTCTCAAACTTTAAATTTTAAATTTCAAATCATATTTCATTCAACACCGGATTTTAAAAATATATTTAAAAATCTAATCTTATCTATAACTATTTATGTAGATACTAAAATACTTGTGTCTAAGTGACACTCCTAAAACAGGATTATTCAAAAAATTGAAATTTCGACACACCGTGCTAAAAAAAAAGTTCGACATCATTGCACTAGATTAAGCTATAAGTTGGAATGTGTGTATCATCGTTCTCTGCTTATACCTTTGAGATGCTGTGTGGTTAGGTACACAGTCAGTTGTAAGCGAGGCTCACTTCTGGATCACCAGGCCTGTCGAAGCTTAGTTCTACAGATACCACATGGTAATCCCCAATAGTCACCCATCTAAATATTGACCAGACTCAACGTTGCTTAACTTAGAGAACCGGTGTGTCCAAAAGAATATCTCGTCAAAATCTCTGGTGACTCTCCACTCAGTCAAATTTAGAGGGTAGTGCTTACAGGCACTGTGCATATAATGAGGAGAGCACTATCGGCTGTTGTATACTGATGTAAAGCGCATCATAACGAACAACTGCAATGCACAGCATATGATTGGGAAGAAGGAAGAAGAAAAATGTACATTACTTTAACTTTCTTTTGTCATAGTTGATGGTAACGACTTACCAATAGACGGTAAGGAACAGAGATCATAATAATAATAATAATTAATAATAATAATGATAATGATAATCTGGGATAAGGCCTTAGTGATGGCCACTTGTAATAGATTCTAATATGCTGATCGCTTTGTTCTGCAATCAGATGATATTGCATATAGATCTACATCTGGATCATGAATAATTCCTTTTCACTCCAACGGTCTGTCACGGTGTTTGTTTTTTTTAATATTCAGACTTGGTATTTCTACTAGTACCTCTGTTTCTTTAGAAACCAATTACTGTCAAAGCTCTTGCCTTTAAAAGCCCTTCTCACTGAAAGCACCTTTATTTAACGCTAATATTGTATTAAAATAGAATTTCGTTGATACCATCGACGTGTGTTAATCTTTTGACGCTAAACAATCGAATCCCATGTTCAGAAGAAATAATAGTTAAATCTCACTAAAGCGACATCAAATTCATAGAAGGGATGGGAGGAATGCTTTGTGAAAATGGTGAGGCGTTTGCTTTGTCGATTTGCTAGATTGTCAGTCAGTGACGGCGATCGCCGCTTGATCGCTGCTTTAGTTGCTAGCTTGTCTAAAAAGGCAATGGCACTTTCAGCATCCTTCTCTATGATGCAAACGTGGAATTACATGTGTATCAACTAAGTATCAGATGGAATAAAGTTTATTTTTGTTATGATTTACAATCCATCTTTTCATCATTTCCTGTTTGGCTTCGCCGTCCATCTTTCTTCGTTTTCCTCCACCTGCTTTCAATTCTCTATTTGAAGAAAGACGGAATAAGGGTTTACCCTGCTACCTGACAGAGCATTTCTATGAAATGTTTCGTAAGCTGAAATGATATAAACTAAGAAGCAATTACCATTAATTAATATAAGAAAGATTATCGACGTTCTCAGCACTCCCATAAAAAAAAACTTTCTTTCATGGTTGCAAGTTTTATGCTAAGCATGACATCCTTATGAGTTCTCTTAGGTTTTTCTGTTACCCTTGAACAAACCTTCGGACACTACGAATTTCATAATCCTGGGGGCACTTTATTCTTTATTCATTTAAACCCTAGTCGGAACAAAATTAAGACAGGCTATAATAATTGCTGAAAACCAAATCAGAATGATTTGCATGTGTTATCAAGTTCCCGTTGATGTTACTAATAATGCCATTGGAAATATAGCGGAAGGTCAGTACATCGACACAGGAAGTTTCAGGCAAGGCTATCTGACAATATTGGACGAGTGGGAGTACCATAGGCGTATGGGAACTCTTTGGTTAAGGAAGACAGGGAGCTTAATTTGCCCGAAATTTCACACGGATTAGAGATGCAAGTACTAATTTCCAATGAAAAATCTGCGTATCAATCGATGATATAAGATTAGTGCAAATCATACAACTTGAAAGGAGTATTACTTTCGGCAGTAAAAATATCTAAAATCCACCATTACAATCTTTAATAGACCAAATATAACGTCAAAATTTTAAGCCATGTAAAAAAAATTCCATCAAAGAATAAAAATGGTCAGAACAAATTCTATCTATCACATCACTGGCGTTTTCCTCACGAAATCATTTGAAATAGAACTTTAAAAAAAGCATCTTGAAATATCTAGATTCTTTTAAATAAACTTGTCAAAATAAGGGCTACAAAGATTCAAAAAAACATTTTTTTCTAAATTTTGAAGGGGTTTAGTCGAGTACTGAAGCCAATTCTCAAGTCTGTGGACAAAAGAGTATGACCAGGAGTGATGGAACACATAAGCACACATACACACGCACATTTAAAGGGATAGAAACCTTCGCTACCTTTGTTGGCTGCGGTTATTCAATATTCAGCAGCAGAAATATCAATCGCCCGAATTATGGAAGGCAGTTGCCCTCTCTGTCCTAACCTCAGTCCCTGGAACGGCTATGGTTTGAACTGCACAGTACTATGGATGAGGAATATTGTACCCCAGATTCTCTTAGACTACACCTGTGATTCCCAGGGTGGGTGCTACCGCCCTTCAGATTATTACATATAAATTAATCAGGTATTTCCAAATACTTTTGTACAATTATATTTTTGGTTATAAATAAATGCTGAAATCTTTTTGTGAATGTTTTAAATCTAATTTCCAACGTATCAGTTTGACCGACTTTCCGGTTAGTGGGGGCCGATTAGATGAATGCTCTAAAAGGGGGCGGCAGTCCGAAAAAGTTTAGGAAACACTGATATAGACAATACAACCAGCCTTGAGGGCGTAAGATTGAGTAGGTGTACCGAAAGGATTGTCAAACCACATCCATCGAAAAAGACTTTTCCTTTTCTTCTGACTCAGTGATTTAAAAAAAGGATTTTTATTTTATTTTGTCAAATCTATTCATTTTATTTTTAATTTCATTTCTATTCCAAATGTAGGGCCACCCAAAAGGAACATTATTTCTGTCTGCGTTTCTGGGACGAGGCGTTGTTACTATTATGCATTGATTCGTTCAAACCAGTTTCGTTGTCTTTGTTTATTTTATCATAAGGTTTCGGACACAGTGCCCTCTGGCCTTCCCTCCTCTTTTTTTCTCCTTAGAGGTACTTGACTTGCGTTTGCTGATGTTAGCAATTTCTTCAACAAACTGGAGTTGAACGTTGCTTTATCTCATTATTTCAACTTTTGATTTTTCTATATCAGTTGTGCTTTTGACTTTCTCGAATTTCTAATGGTACTTTTTTTCCAGATCTTTTTGAATTTTCTCGAGAACCGCTCTGCCAAACATCTTCTAACTAGACACTGAACTTCCTTAGGTGTTGAGCATTAATACATTAGGTCCTTACTGATTTCAACTTGATACATTACCTGGTTCTAGAGATTACTTTTTACAAGGATAGATCGTGGCCATTTTGAATTTCAGGATTTTCCCTCCATAAATCTGTATAGACTTCTTTTCTCTCATTCAGGACATATTGTGAATACAAAGTCCGTTGTATTTTTTTTTTCAATTGGCATTTTGTGAGAAGTCAATTAATATATTCACTGAACTATATGGAAGTTGACTATTATTCCCTCGGATAACAAAGTTGGAGATCTATTCATTCGGTCGTCTCTGCCTTTGAATCTTTTCGTTTTCAATCTTATGTATCCACATGATATATCCAAAAGTTCTGAATGAATTCCAATGTCATTTCGTGGGCGGGTATACAGTAGGCTTTGGAATATCTGATCAAATGTTGGGGTAGAACCATGCGCAATTACCCCTCGCCCCCTTCAATGGCATTGGTAGAGGTATCTTGGACAACCCTTTTAAATCGGCTAAAAATGGCTAGATTTAAGAAAAGGGGCTTAATTAGTACACTGTAGACGATCATTGTGATTTGAAAAACAGTATATTAAACAAAGGTTTTATTTTCGTTATTTTGTTGATAACTGGTCAATAGGTTGTGTAATTTACCTTTTATATATATATATATATATATATATATATATATATATATATATATATATATATATATATAAGAGGGTATCTTTTGATCGAGAATACTGTTGAAGTTAAGATGTTTAGATCAAGAATAACGTTATTTGTGGACGTTAATACCTTGTCAATACATCGTATTTTTATAGACTTTAGAGTTTTCGTATGAGTCTTTAGAGTGTATAATGTTACCTGGAAATAAAATACCATATTTCAGCAATATTTTGCATATTTCTAGCCACTTTTAGCCGTTCAAAATAGCCGATTCAGAATTGCCGTTCAAGAATTGCGTTCTTGCAAGCTTTGCCGGATAACGATACCGCGAATTTGGGGTTTGGTACTAAAAAAATATTTTCAAGAGTGACGAAAAATAAAGGAACTATTTGTTTGATTTGTCATAGTATAAATATATTCTTTAGTGAATATCCCTGTTACTCGGAACATGACTTATATATACTAGACACTCACGTGGAAACGATCTTGAGTCGTTCTGATTGTTGCCATATGTCTCGAGACATGTGTCAAAGACTAGATGAATTCTGTAGACAATGTTGCTTACTTCTCTTCACTCTAAGAACGTGTTCTATTTTAATAGAACTATTTTAAGAAAAAGAGTTGCGGGTTAATTTTTCCGAGGAAATATTGTCTCTCGCCAACTTCTTGGAAATGAAGGACGATAGTGTTTTTTTCAAAAGGACACATTTGTAGTAAGATTATGAAGAGGTCTTGTTAGTCCCTCAATAGAAATCGTCATGCGACCAACATCTTTTGGCAGCATGTCATGTTAGGCATGATGAATTTAGAAAAAATGGAAAAGGTGTGTATAATCAATGAATGAGTTACTTCTCTTGCCTTTTGCTTCGGCAGTGATGGCTAAGATATCTGAATTTTCAAAATATAGGGATCAATTTAGCACGATCATACGTTGTAAATAGAAACCTCTATAAAAACCTACTTGGGGTTAAAAAAAAAAGAAAAAGTCTTTTGAGGATATAGCGAGGGGTAAATGTTTAAATTTTTAACCCTCTAGCACCATCAGTGCGGCTTTTGCTCGTGATAAATACATGCGTACATGTCCAGTCAGCCGGACGTACTTGAAAACTGCAGAAACCTACGTTGACAGTTTTGGTTGACGGTTTAACAATTGGATTTTTTGTCATTGTATACTTAGACTGTAACCCTTCACCAATATATGCTTCATTAAAAACTTCTATGAATTCTTTAAAAATTTTCTAACTTAAGTTTTTCTGCTAAATTAATATAAGAACCGTCCAAAAGTTTTGATTTATATAAATATATGTTTTTAGGGTTTATCCATACGTAAATAATTCATTTTGACGGTTACTGTGCTAGTCATATAATAACGCCCATTCTGTCAAAAGCACATTCAGTCGGTAAGGACCAGTCACTTTTAAACCCAATTAATTCGAGATGATGACAATTACAGTAGGAACATATTGCTATCACGTCACGTTAACTCAAGTGACACACTGCTGTAATAGCTGCAAGTCACGTGATATCACGTGCCCCTGCTGGCCTGTTCATGTGACTTCACGTCTCACAATTTTCTGTCTCTGCGTACATTTGTGGGATGCGTGATAGCTTGAGATCTTTTTCAGATCTAAGAATGACTTCAAGAAAAAAAAGATGTGAATCATGAAATATTCGGTGACCACAAATGAATTCACGTGAGCTTAAATTAATTCACGTGTCGTGATAGCAATGTGTTTTTTACTGCTGTAATAGATTTCACCCGGAATCCTATAATGTACAGTCATTAATCCATAAGAAGTAAACAAAGGAACAATTTTCCTAATAGCAAAATAATCACAGACAAAAGAAGGTGATTTCATTGAAATGTCGATGTTTAATCATGTCGCCAACAGATCACTAGGAAACGGATTAATTTTATCCGTCGAAATCGTCAATCAGGCGACTCCAGTAGCCAAATTGTTATCAAACTCTCCTTGCAAATAAATATTTCAATGTAGTGAGTTCAATCTAAACTAAATGTCTACCGACACTGGCCTTGTACCATACTCAGTTAAGCTCACTAAACAACCTTAGGGGCTCACCACTGTAGTGATGCTTAAGATGCTTATTCCTGCAAACCATGACTAGAGTAGTGAGTTTAATAACTTAGTGTTCCACACTTGTCACCTTGTGCTGCACAGAGTTCGGCTTAATAGATATTGAATCGCTCGTCTATTAATCAAATGATAACCCAAAAACATTAGTCGGAGTTATGTCAATCTCATATGCGTCAGAAGTATCCTATTGACAAAATGCAATATACGTTCGTGCAAACCAAACATTATATAAAGGTACTAGTTCGTATGTATCTCCGTGTGACGATGCACTGTTGTATGTATACACGTGTATTTATAGAGGGTGCATGCATGCGTGTGTGAGTGTGGATTCATATAAGCCATGGTTCTTCTACTTGATGGCTCAGATAGCCGTGATAATCAATGTTAGTGTCCAGAAAAGTCAGGATTTCGAATGTCGATTTTCAAAGTAGGTATGTCTTCTTCCCACTTGGAACCTTCCTACTTTCTATTTCCTCTACCTTGGGCTCCTGCCGTGGTTAGCTAAATTTACTAGATATCAACAATCCCCTACCCTCCCATCACTCACATAGCCCTATGCCAGACTAAGGTAGGTTGGGCAAATCAAATATAGGCAAAAGACGATCCCAATAATCTTAAAAAGAAGAATATACAACCAATGCATCCTCCCAATAGTCACTAATGGAGCTGAAACATGGAACTTAACCAAGGGACAAACCCGCAAACTGAGAAGCATGCAACGTGCGCATGAGAGAATCATGCTCAACCTCACACGGAGAGATCACAAGACAGCACAATGTATTAAGAGGATGGAGGGGGGTGATGATGATGAAATTATGTGTATGTGTCTGAGAATAGATAAATGCGTGTGTGTCCATGCATAATTTTTTAGTGCTAGGGTCTGTACGAGTCTGAATTTATGATTACCGACAGAACCGTGGTGGAAAGGGGGGGGGGGTACACGGGTGTACGGCGTATACCTACTTCTCAATGTCCAGGTCTTTTGAATGTTCGGTGTCTGCTAATGGAGATATTACCTTATATCGGGTTCCCAAAAACCATCCTTACCGTATGCCTAGTCGAAAAAAAAATTCCTATCTCTTCGAGAGATAAGCAAACGTGTTTCTCTCTCTCTCTCTCTCTCTCTCTCTCTCTCTCTCTCTCTCTCTCTCTCTCTCTCTCTCTCTCTCGTATCCCTGTAACCGGAAAGGTAAATAATGACTTACCAGACTCCGAATAATGACTTAGCAGACTCAGAGCCTAAGAAACGGCAACGAAAAAACTAATTTCGTTTTAAATTTAATGCCCGCACAGCTGCTCCGACGTATTCGGAACAACTAGCTTTTCTTCGTTTGTTTGTTTGTGTGCGCACGCGCGTATGAGTGTGCGTGTGTGTGCGTGTGCGTGCGCGTATGGGGGTGCGTGCATTTTCGGGATGGGGTGCTCGTTTTCGGTCTCTTTCTCCTACTTCACTTTATTTTCACCTCCTCCCCCTCCTCGTTTTCCTCGTCGTCGTTTCGATATGTTTTTTCTTCTCTCTGCCTTCCAGCAACCAATAATTAAATTCTGAGAGTTGTTAAGCCCAGAGCCGTTAACTTAGTTGTTAAAAGGAAACCCTGAAAAATCCAGTCGAGTTGACTTGATGTCTGGGGAAAAAAAATAGTTCTTTCCACCCCTAAATCTACCAAGAGGATTATTTGGGGATTGGCCCCTAAGGATGTAGCCAGGTTCTAAATTGAAGGAAACGAGCACATAGGGAAGACATCAAGACAGGTACCAAGTAATTTTAAATCTATTCTGGATACTTATTTTGCATTTAAAATCACAATTCAAGGAAGATAGAGTTTTAAAGGAAGTACAAACTAGTTATTTTGTACTTGAAATATAGGTTGAATAGTAGGCTAACAAATTTACATTATATTTCAAGTCAAAATGTAATAAACACGTGTGTTATTTAACAAAACAAAACGAAATAGGTCTGGTTTGTCATTCAATAGAAACTGGCAGGTGACCAACGTTTTTGGGTGGCATTCCTTGTTAAGGATGATCAATTAGAAAGTTCGAAAAATGGGTGATCAATGAATGCTACATCTTTCGGTTTCACTGTTAAGACTAATAAGTGGTTAGCAATCAATTTAGCATAAACTTACATTGGATATTAGACCCCCCAGTAAAAACAAAAAAGTCTCTTGTTGACATGATAAAGAGTAAATGTTGAAATTTTCAGCCCTCTAGATCCATACTTACAAATTAAGCCAGGCGGACCCACTTAAAAACTGAAGAAAACTATTTCAACTGTTTTTGTGACAGTTTTGGTAAACAGCTTCTAACAATATGAAAAAGGAATGAAATCACATATTTATGAGTTCAAAAAGTTATTTCCAAACCATGTGATAAAGTAAAAAAAAAAAGTATACCAAGATTCAGCTTTTATCGCGCAAGGGGAGTAAAGAGTTTTAAAAAATTGATGAAAGGTACCACTCCTATACAATGTTGCCCGAGGGTAGTAACCCCTCCCTCGCTCCCCATCCGACTCCTCCGTTGATGGATCCGTAGCAAAAGCAACCACTCGTTGGTTTCTTCATCTCAAAGCCCCAAAAGATCAACGAGAAGAAGACATCTCAACTAAAAAGTATTCTCAAAGTCTGATATTTAAAGCAGCCTCGAAAAAAATAAATGTGTATCCATCCTTGGTTGCTATTTCTTTTTTTCTTTTTTTTTTTAAGTTTCTTGGAAAGTTTCTCTTGTATAAGCCAACTTGTAGAACAGATATTTAATCCAAGGTATATTCTTGTTTACTGAACTTAAAATCGAGATTTTGGGATAAGGGTATCACTTTAAGGTTCTGTGAGTGCCTTACCTTTCTGGATTTCTTCCTTTAAATTCCTGCCTGAATACCCCCAACCCAACAGGATGATATCTGAGGGATTTGTTTCTTCAGTTCTGAATCTTTCCGCTTCATCAGCTCTGGACTTTTGACTGTTTATATTTACAGTTTTACAAATAGTCGGTGTGTGGCCTAATAATGATAATAATAACAATAATGATAATAATAATAATAATGATGATGATGATTATACTACTACTACTACTACTACCTGTAAAAAAAACCGAATCCCCCAATAAGGCAGCCCAAAACAAACAGTAATGCCGCCCATGTGGAGAAAGGGGTGAGATTGTTAACCACATAACCAGTGAATCTTGTAAACTAAACCGGAAGGAATCCAAAAACAGACTCTTCACGGCAGCAACTGTTATGCACTGGGAACTATGCAAGCGACAACGATTCGACCATGTAAACAAGTGGTACCAACACAAACGAGAGGTTTTCCTAAGAAATAGAAGCCACAATCCTGGGACATTGACGTCCAAGTCGACCACCCCATCCAAGCGAGATAACCGGATCGGGTAGTTGGGGACAAGGGAAAGAACTTGCCAAATGATAGACGTGGCTGTACCTGCAGGCCACAGGGTTGAGATGGAAGAGAATGAAAAGCTAAGAAAAGGTCAGGACTTGGCAAAGGAACTGAAGGTGTGAAACATGAAGGTTAGTATCAATAATAGTAGGTGCACTGGGAACTGTGGCAAAGACGTTAAAATCATGATTGGAAGAGCAAGGATTGAGACTTTGGATATCACAGCACTATTGGGATCTGCAGGAATTCTAGGGTGGATACTGGAAGTATGACTTATAACCTCCAGTCGTCAGCAATGACGTAATGGCTAGAATGAAAAGTGCTGGTATAAATAAAGTTAGAAGGTTGCGCCAATATTCCAGTTGGGAAGAATCTGCTTTCCTTGAAAACCAGCATTCAAAATCGCGGCTTTTACGTGGCTAGAGCAGCAGCCATTGGTACTGGTAATGGGATGCAGAATCTCCAACTATCTTGATCACTAAACAGGTTTAATAGTTGGTATTTACTGACCTCAGCGTTGTACGAAACATAGTTATATATAAGACAAATGAGATTACGAGAACCTACGTCCTTGAAAATCAGCATTCGAAATCTTATCTTGGTCTCCAACACCGACTTCTAGTGACGGAGAGAAATGCACAACTTCAGCCGCCAGGCAAACCCAGATGAAATTATCTTTTGTTGCCATCATTCAGAAGATTTTCACGTGACTGCTGTGAATTGTCTGCTTTAAAGCCGAAGGTAACGATTGCAACGACGCTTATTGGCATAAAAAAAATCAAAGCGGAGATAGTTAGTTTAGATTTTTAGCAATGGACACCCACATCCAGACGCCAAAAAAAATTAAATTCTGGAAATTTCTCAAAAACTTGGTAATTTGACATTGAGGATTTTTCTGTAACAAAGTAGTAATGCTTCTTAGAGAGTTCTACCGTTTTGACGGGATCACAAACTTCTGGGACTCTTTTGGGAATATCTTATTTTTTGGAATGTATCGCCCGTGATTAAAATTGAAATTTCAGCTCTTGTAATATATATAAATATATATATATATAACATCGATCAAAATGAAAATGAAGCATTTGTGAATGATTTATCTGGAAAACAATCAGTATGACATATAGAGACCTTTATAGGCAATAATTGCAGCACACCGCCGTCCACAGAACATGACAAGTTTCTTGCTCAAATCAACAGTTTTTCCCGATTTTTCTTCCAGCCTTCCTCATAAATCAACCACAAAAATCGGTTTCGTTCCCTAACTTTGTCTCCCATTATCATCCATATACTCTCGGTGGAATTCAATACAGAACTTCATGCTTGCCATCTCATAACTTCATTGTTCTCATCTTCACAATATTTCCCTAGTTCAGCAGTGTACAAATGGCTGGCCGATGGGGAAATGCTCGCAGAGACGGAATGGCATATTCCTTCACCAAGTTTAAATACGCACTTGCATTTACTGCCCATTAATTTTCACATTAGCTCCAACACATATAGTGGAAGACACCCTCAATACCATGACTCTTCCACCGCCAAACTTAGCAGATCTTTTGGCACACTTTGGTTTGTTTTTGTCTGACAAACTGTCTGTCATCAGTTCAAACTAAATTGAATTTACTTTAATCGCTGAAATGAACTTCAGGACCTATTCTCATCCTTCCAAACAACATGTTCTTCTGTGTGTTCAAGTCTAGCCCTCTTATCCTTTTTACTTAGGATAGGTTTAGTAGCTGAAGAATAAGCTTTCATTCTAAGCTTTGAATCGTTGCACAACCTTATGACGGCTCACCTTCTTGTTGAGATCACCTTTGATCTGCCTTGAAATTCCTGCTGCAGTGTTGAAGCTATCGTTCATGTCAAGTGTTTTAATTACTGTCTGCTTCGTAAAACTTACTTGGTCCAATGGCTTTTGTGGTGAAACAGCATTTTGTTTCATCATACAATTTCCGAACTCTCGAAATTACACACTTGGACCGGGCAAGCTTTCTTGAAACTGCAGAAATACCATCAGTCTTAATCTTAATAATTTGTCGTCGAATGGATGAAGTCTCTTTGACGGGTTTTGGCGTATTTTGCAGCTGATGCAACACTGAGAGCATTGTTATTCATCTTTTGATGAGATCAATATTTTTTTCTACTTGTGAAAAATTTATAGAACGTGAAACTCTTGTTTTGTCCACGGTATTTTTCTTCATATATATATATATATACACACACAACTGTGCATGTCAGGGTCAGAGATATATAAGTAGGTAAGCCGGCATTGAGTTCTCTATTTTAATGTATAGAAAACTGCAGTTATTGGCAAGTTGAAAGATTTGTGTGGTTTTGATAAATAAAAACAAACTGATATGGCCAGAAGGCTGGGTCTGAGCATTTCCAAAACGTTTACCTCGAATATTTCAGTAAAACTGGGTATTTTTAAGATTTTTTTTTTGTTTTAAAAAAAATCTCTCTAAATATAGTACAGATTATTGAATTCGAGCATAACGTAAAATTTCGGGTAAATCGGTGTAATTCGGGAAAAACCGAGGAAATTTTCGGGCAAATCAAGTCTTTTGTCCTTCTTATAGAATAGTTCCCATCCGCCTATGACTATGGTATGTATGAACCCCGCCCCTCATTTCAACAGAGGATATCTAAGAAAAAGCGTACTGAACATACAAGTAAGCGTTTGATATTATTGAAATATGCTGTTATTGTATGGTATGGGAAAATTGATCAAAACATACGACTAGGATAGCTGGAATATCTTTCTAATTATAGAGATGCTGTAATTTACAAGAGAAACGAAAAGTAGCTTAGCTCGATCATAACTTCGTATATAAGACTTGGGGATATTTATCAGCCATTTGAGAAGAAGCAGTAATTATTATATACCATCAAACACGGTAGTCAAAGGAATATTAACGAACTCAGCAGCCAGCAATGAAAAGTAAAAAAAAAAAACTGCTTTCACCCCGAATTCTCATCTCGTTTATTATCGGTCTATTCACTTATTTCAACGCGACAGTTGTGTTTGAGAAATGGATTTATGCGATTCGACAGAATGATTATAAATTTCGTTATATTATATAGAAACTTATTTGGAAGGATCTCCCGTCATTACTTGATTATTGTATCACTCAGCCAAGACAGCGTGAATAGAATAAACAAATAAAGAAAATGGGGTTCTGCATTCTCTTTAATTGTTTCCTTATAGTATAACGCAATCCATGATTATATGCAAGAAAGTATAATATCAGCATAATTTCAAGTAAAAAATTTAAAACAAAAAGCATGGTTGTTTATTTTGTCCAGTTTCTTTAATGGAAATTAACAGATGCACTTCTTAAAAATATGCTTCCCGTTAGTTAAGTAATTACTATCATATTTTATGTCAAATAAGTATTTATATGTGCATATATGATGTATGTATGTTTGTAAATGCGTATAAGTTTATGTACATGTGTAAGGATCGGATACGTTTGCTAATGTTTTGGGGTATCTGTACCAAACACGTATCAGTATACATGCACTCATATTGTGTACTCTGGATTCATTCTTTGAAATCTTGGAACTCTGCCATGTCTTTCTTCAAAAAGGAATTTTTCTCGGCTCTAAACTAATGTCTGCCACAGTTTTGGAAGAGACTAATTTTTTTAATCAAAAGTTAAATTGAAAAACCACAGCACCCGTCCTCCTGATACCCATGATGATAATATTGCAACTACTACTACTACTACTACTACTACAATAATAATAATTATAAATGGTGACCAATATAATAATAATAATGACTTTTTTTGACCATACAGACAAATGGTACCAGTACAAACTAAAGTCTGTCTGAATAAATCAAAAAATTAGACACTCTATAACTTCGAGGTCCAGACCGACCACCCTAAAAAGCGAAAAGACTGGGTTTGATTGTTTTAAACAAGGAAAACTGGATCTTCTAGATCGTAAATGTGGTTGTGCCAGCAGATCACATGGTGAAGATGAAAAAATGGAACAAAATACTTAGGAACTGATAAAAATTTGCCTTAAGAAGATTAGAATCATGGTTGGTGCACTGTTAACCACGTCAAAACAACTGAAACGGGTTTACAAGTTAAAAACCTGGGGAAGGCTTGAGACTGTCCATACATTGCCAGGGTCTGCAATGATACTGAGAGAAGTGCTGGAGATTCAAGGAAACGGGTTTACACGAGTTAAAAACTTGAGGAAGGCTTGAGACTGTCCATACATTGCTGGGGTCTGCAATGATGCTGGGTTCTGCAATGATACGGAGAGAGGTGCTGGAGATTTGAGGAAACTTGCTGTCACTCAATCTCTAGCAATAACCACCAGACATCTGGATATGCAGATGCATGAAGCATAATAATGACTACCAATACCACTACAACTAATTCTGGAACTAGATGTGACCATGAAAGGAAGAATTCGTCAAAACTTACCTGTTCTCGTGGACCACTATCTGGAAACTATTGTGAAAAATTGGTAAAATTTCGAGATCTTATCTGAGAACTGAAGATCTTTAAGATTGAGAGCTGTACAACAACAAAAGGCCATATCAGGTAAGTTGGGAAAATTTTGGATCTGAAGGAGTGCTGATACCATTGCAGACTACAAGTGCGTGGTTGATTATGTAGCAAAATATAGCATATGTTACGGGCCCTGTATTTTCAAGGGTCACACGCTAAATGCTCGTAAACTATCAATTTCCATATAGTTATTCTGCACTTGCTCTATTAGTTAATTATTATACTGCCTTCAACTTCTATGAACAACTGGGTGTTAGGGGATTAACTATTTTAGCCTATTACTACGTTTAACTTGTGTTACTATCTTAATAAAGATATCAATGGAAGTGTGATATCTATGTGATGCATATATGACGCATAAAACTGCAGTTATAGCTGCAGTACAAAGATCAAACCGTAAAGTAATACTATGATAGAAACGTCAGATATATTTGTCGTATTTACTAGCTGTAGAGCAAATGAGCTGAATAATTAATTACTTCACTCTACCAGTGGAGGATTTGTTTTAGAAGTTGTGTAATCTATCAAATTTAGGACCCCATTATAACAAATGTCCCACTGGCCCCATACACGCTGAATCTGTCCCTGCCGACTGCGACAACATTAAGAGCAGCGAGGGTGATCAGGAGGTAACCGGGATTTCGAATACTTCTGTTCTCACTCTTGTACCAAGGACAACCACCGAATTAACAACGACAAAAAAGATCACAATTGACCTTAGATATGGGTATCTGTACATTGGATGCAAAGTTGCTTCCTGGATTATGCGATAGATGAAGTAATGCTTTTGTTTGCATTTCTTGAATGATCCATAGCAATTGTGGGTTTTTACGGGGCTGTGGTGCTAGCTCAACACCCAAAATGGACTGTGAATTGAAAGATATATCCGTCAGATGAAGGACTAGAGAGTCCCTAAACTGTGACTCGTTCTAAGCAATCACTGTTCATGGGCATTCGTTGATTTTTGGGCTCTACAAGGTACCAATTTTCCACCCCCTGTCTTTAAATCCACACCCTAGGGGACGCCCATGACAGGTGTAAGTGTCTCCAACTGCTCTGCTATTTATCCATAGTTTGGAGTATCAGTGCCTTTCCCAAGGACATTAGTGCAAACTGAACACGAACTGCCCCAGCCAGAGTTTGAACTCAGTTCGCCGATTCCGTTCTCCGTGCTTCTAACCGTTCGGTCACTTTGCACCTCTCTATATATTAAGCAATCCGTTCATCCGATTCATTGTTATGCATATTCGTTTACTCGGACCGACTTCCGACATCTACAGTGGCATCTGGTAAGTCAACAACAAATAGACACTTTCATCATCACATTCAAAAGGCTTTTTTATTCAATGTTTTATCAATAAACATAAATTTTTTTCAAACATTTTTACATTTTGGTTCCTGGGTAATAAGTGTTATTTTCAAGATGATCATGTCTAAAAATTATAGAAAATATCAATTATTTCCAACAAAAACTTTGCTCTTGTGATTAGGAATGTGGAAATCTGTTACCTAATTATTTTGAATTGGCGATTTGCACATTTTTAATCACATAAAGTAAATAAAAAAAGCAATTACTCATGACAATCACCGTCCTTGCCAAAAAAATTTGAAGGGAATAATAGCCATTTTCTAAACTTTTTATGCATAAGAAATTTTAAAATAGCTCTTACTATTAGGGGCGGATTCGGATCCTAAAACGGTCTGAGCAAACACCAAAAATCGGTCCAATAATGTAGGCCAACAGTTCCCAACCTGGAATGCGGGGCCTCATCGGGAGGGGCTTTCATAAAGGTACTATTTGGAGTCCCCGAGTTTGTAGATTGTCACACCTATTAAAAGCCTAGGATCCGTGAGCTTTTTGAGTGAGCGACCTTTCAAAATCCTGGTGTCTACATGAAAATTCATTTAAATCGAAGGGGTCTTTGGCAATGAAAAGGTTGGGAACCACTGCTGCAAGCTATGATTCTGGCAAACTTATACTGCCAATGGCAAGGTTATTTGAGGCTATGTCAATATCAAATATTAAGTATTAAAGATTACCTTATTTTACGAACTCCCGCTTTACGAACCTTGAAATAGAATGTTAAAGGGAAAAAGGAGTTTCAGCTACAAGTTTCAGTTTTGGCAACCCATTTAATTTAGAACGTTTCTTGGTCAAAATGCAACAATTGGCGCTATTTTAGCGTGTTTAAACATTAAAAATAATCGTTAAGTGACTAACACTAATATTAAATCAAACTAACGTCAAACTAACGCCAAAAATCCTTTTGTTTTTATAACACTAGTTCGCTCAACTCAAAATGAGAAACGTTGTTGCATCCGAGTGTTCATAGCATGAGGAAGAGAAGCAAATGAGGAAGAGTTCATTTTGAATTCGGACGGATGAAACTGAAGCGTGTCTCTGTTTTCTGCTTCGTTCCATTTTCACTCATTGACCCTAAAATCTGTTTCTTGATATAGCAACAATTAATGGCAACAGCCTTACAGGAATCTCATTTTTGATTTTTTCTTTATCTCCATTTTTCTCTTTCATTCATTCCTGTTTCTTCTTCTCTTTTTCTTTCTGATCTCATTTTTCTTCCTTTTTGTTTTCTCATCTTCAGTTCTTTTTTTACATTTATCTCTCTTTTTGTCTCTGCTTACTACCTACTTACCTCCTTCTTCTTAAAAAAATCGAAATGATTCAATTGAAAATCTTCTTTACATTAGATTTTGTCCAACTTAACATTTTTCTGTAATTACAATATAGTTTTATTTATTAAAAACACTTCAGAAGTAATCAGCAAAAAAATCATGTATTGAAAAACATTGATCAATGAATTCAGTTTTTGATTTTAAAAAATGCATAAAAATTTATTTAGATGCGGATATTTTTCACAAACATAAAGTCTGCAATATATTTGTAAAAAAGAAAAGAAAAAAAAGCAACTAAAAACTTTTCAACTAAAACAATATTTTCCTTTTAATTCACTTTTTCTCTGATTCACGGCATCCCTTCAACATCTCTGACTGACATTCCAAATATGATTTTGACTGATGTCATTATTGCAGGGACTTTTCTTTATAGAAAAGGTATAAATATTTGGTAAACACTTATTGTTTCATCGATTTAGAGGTTGACTGACTCAGAAAATGATTTTTTTGCAAAACGCACTTTTCATAAACACATTCATTCAAATCCAATAATTATTTGATTTTTGGCGTAATATTAAAGATTTGGTCCGCTCCGTCTCATGCTAATTATAACATTTCATTGTTCACAGATTGCAAATAACTTTTCAAAAGCAAAAATCTCCGATACTACAAATTGAAAACAAATACTTTCTTATACTGGAATCTTCTCCAATCACTTTTCTTATGAAACGAACCTATGTTTATTTCAATGAAATGAATGCTGATACAGGTTTTGGACTATGATCGGCCCTGCCTGACATAATTGATCTTTCAAGCGTGTGTGCATACATTTGTGGTAACCCAGTACATGTATTGTAATTGTTGTCTCGCTTATGTGAGTTCTTCTTTACTTCATCAGACAGAAAAATATATAAACAGGCAGACTCTCGAGCTAATTATAGACTAAATGCGTATCTTTGGGATTGTATATTCAGGCTAAATAACATGGAATAATCAGGCCAGAATTAATTGTCCTCTGTGATTAGTTGGACACAATCCTTAGAAGATGTCTTTACTTACTAGCTGGACCGGACAACTTCCAGGTTGCATATACATACATATGTGTGTATAGGTTCAATATAGCATTATAAAACCTACTCTAAAACCCCTAAAGAATTCTTTCTTAATTTCTTTTTCTTTGAAACATTCCCATGTTATCCTGAAAAAAAAACTATGTATGAAGAGAAATGGAGGAAGAGTCATAATTACCGGACACCGTTCTGTCGGTTAAAATGGAACTTGTAAAATATGCACAACAAAGTGAAGAAATTATGCCAACTGCTTGAGACTGCTCCCCTTTCAGCGCCAACGCTTTTCCGCTTGCATGTGTCGGTTAATACTGGTATTAGTCACAACAGTGTGCAGAAGACAAAATGGAGAAAAGGAACAATTTTTTTTAAAGGGGGTGATGTTACGTAAAGTGCCAAAGGACAATAAACGAGAGAAAAGTGAAGAACGCAACAAGAAGAGAAATCTCGAAAAAGAAAACATTCTTCAGAGAATTTGAAATGGAATCTCAAATCAGTGCAGTCTACAACCAATTATGTCAAAACAGAAGTAGACAAAACACAGAAAACCGCCAATGCCGCCTTTGTTGAAGAAAAGTTGAGACTGTAAATCACACCATAACTGAAAAAGTCGACCCTGCTGTGTCGATAAGTACGAATCAAATATTAGATTGTTCATAAAATTTTAAAAAGCAAATGATAGAAGGGTTCAATCAAAGGAAGTTCAATCTAATTGAGCATCCTTTTGTCAACGTGTAAAAATGTCATTTATGTCTCAAGTATGAATATCATAGTTCCAAGAGTTAATATATCATTGAAAAGTTTATTGTGTCTTCGTTAAAGTAACGTTCCCTTCGTAGGCGTCTATTATCCTTAAAAGACTCTAATTCCGTCGTCGAAACCTCTGGAACCAACTTAGGACAGCCAGTCAGACCCCCTTAAAAGCTGATGAAACTTATGTTGATGTTGACTTTGTTAGTGTTGACAGTTTTGGTATTCGGTTTGTGATAATTATTCAATGAAATGCTATGTAACAACCAGCTTGTAGTAAATGGTGTCTAAATATAAAAAAACGCCATTATTTTCAAGACAACCCCAAAGAAACACTTCTTTGCTTTAAATGGTCAATCCAAAGGCATTTTGTCCAAAGCATTAGCTGACCAGTCGTCCATTTTTTGTGGGGGGTGCAACCGACCCTTTCTCACCATTGCTCCTGTAAAGTTTCTGAAAACGAAGAGATATGTTGCTTGTTGAACTTGAACTGCACTTGTTTGCAAGAATTTTGATAGTCTCAGATGATTGATGACCGTATAACATACCTGTGTGATTATACCGTCAATAACTTTTGAGAAGAGTCATTAACATTCCAAATTTTGTTTGGTCAATTGAACTCTCTCTTTGCCTTCTTGATGTTATTACCGCATGTATGCACCTAACCAATGCTTAAGAATGGCTCATTTCAAAAGCTGTGTTAACAGCGTCAATAATACAAAAGTCTTCAAATGCATGGACAAATTTTTTGAATACCACTGTTTTTCTTGATGAAAAAAAGGCGTTTTTGTTCATTTAGATTTTGCAAAGACAGGCTGAATGGGGGGGATATGAGTATAGGCTTGCAGACAGGTGTTTGAAATACTGAACAAAAGGAAAAACAAGACCTTTTCATTGCATGGGAGCATTGGGTTGTTTCCCAAGGACCATGATTCTAGGGGCATCGAAATCCATTTTGAAAAATGAAAATTATGGTACATATTATTGAATACCAGACATACAGAACCTTCTTCGAGACTATGTTTACATTTATCTTTAAATCAGTCCTTGAGTATTGAAACCGTGTATCAAATCAGGGTCGGCATAGCGATCAAGGAGCCAAAACCCAGTACGTAGCCCAGGGAAGCGTCAAATATTCTCCAGACGGTCCTGAGAGAAATAGACGAATTTTAGGAGGCAGTGGGGTCGAGGAAATTTTAGAATAGTCCACAAAAATGAATCATAGGGGTTCAGGGGTGGTAATGTTGAGCCAAACAAATAATTCTAATTTATTTCTATCTAATTCATTCATTTATAGAGTAATTTTTTTCTTCAGTCACTTCTTTCATCACTCCAAGTGTTATTCCGACAACAACATTTCGGTCGATCCATTCTACGGTCTTTTTCGTGTGTACAATGCGTATAGATTATCTGCCAATATTATTTTTGATGTTGGATGACAAAGAATGACTGCTAGTAGTTACAACCTCAAAAGGGAACTCACTCCTCCCGAAGAGAATGAGCATCTGATGGAAGCCGATAAATGGGTCGGTTGAGTGATGTGGTAACAGCAAAAAGAATCCGTCTGATAGATCGAAAATCTCTTGAAATGATGATAACTTGTCTCAAAATTAAAGAGATGTATGGCATTACTTCTGTAAAAGTCATTGACTCTTGGGTCTTCTTTACTCGATTTTGAAAGATTTCTTAACTCTGTGGAAACCCCACTATGATATAATCTTGTTGGTATAGATGATAACTTGTAAACCTGAAACACAGGCTAAATTTGCCCACTATAAGCATAACAAAGAAGATACAACTAAATAAATGAAGGAAGGTTTAATACATTTTATATTAATCTCATCTGACCACAGTTGTACCCGTCAGGCTTCTTCGGGTATCTGTCGTGCTCGTGAATTAGCAAAGACATTTCTAAGATTCCTCTAACAGTATGCAAAATGTTACTGAGAACTTTTGTATCAACCTAATATTTTATCAAATGTCCCAATAAATCTCATAGTTTGACAATTCAGAGGAACAAATTAAGAAAAATGGATCGATATCATATCACCGACCAATCATTGTACTTAACATCGCTCATATTATAATACATTTGTCGAGGCATCTCTCATACCCTCAGCAACTCAATCTGTCCTTACCACTCGCTCAAAACGTGTATACACCACCATCTCTCATGAATGAAATGGCAATGCATTTACAACTCAACTGTCAAAAGTATCTCCTGATACTCCTTATTTTGGGGAGCGCACATGGGTTGAATTTCATGTGTTTTCTGTATCTCAAGTTGTCTGTCTGTCGTGTGTTTTTCAGCGTCTGAGAATTTTCTGAGAATGGCCCCCGAATTGCTCATCATCATCATCATCATCAGTCTTTTAGCGTCCGTCGTTGGACATAGACCTTCCCCAGGATTTGCCACACTTCTCTATCATGGGCGTCACGGAGCCAGCACTTCCTGAACTTGTCTAGCTCGTCTCTCCATCTAACACTTTGCCGGCCTCGGTTGCGCATGTGGTCTCGGGGAATCCATGTTGTGAGTCGTGATGTCCATCGATTATCTGCCATTCTTGCAACATGGCCAGCCCACCGCCATTTGAGATTTTTTATGGATTCTATGATGTTTCTAACTCTTGTCTTTTCCCGGATGTACTGTGCTGTTTTGTGGTCTCTCCATGTGAGGCCCAGCATTATTCTTTCATGTGCACGTTGCATGGTTCTCAGCTTACGGGCATACGCAGTCCCAAATACATCGCCCACAATTTGACAGTTAAGCATATACACTGATACCCAGTTTCCATATACATTCCTTGGTCCTCTCCAAGCCTTGTGAATTCATAGCATTTCAATCACCAAGAAGAATATAAAAGAATTTTGATTGAAACAGGCGTTGGAAATTGCAGATGAAATATTTAGAATGGTTATACGATTCAAAACCAATTACATTTCTAGCATTCATGAACAACGCTCTATTCAATTGACGGCAAATAGAAATATAAGTCAATTAGCCATAACTAATACACAGACTAGTTTTTTTTAACACTCGAAGAGATCAAACATAAAAACTCAGGCCACAATTACTATCAATAGAATAATCATTACTGTTAAACTCCCACTATTGAGTCCTGACTTTATTTTTGTAATTAGCAATAACTCGTGACGTCATGCATAAATAACAGCGACACAGTGACGCACACAAAAACTGATGACGAATTTACTCCCACTCCAAAAGTCCAACTCAGGTTGACTTGTTTTGCTAAAGTTTTCGAATCTTACTCATAGAAACTACCAATAAAGGAATTGAAATGGGACACGTAGATATTATATGGAGGAATGGATTCTCCTTGGCATGATATTTAGCGAACTACTCTTGTACAATTAATTTCTGGAACGAGTTTGATCCTCAACTAAGCTTATTTTGTAAATATGATAAATACACTAATTGTTTTCAGTGTCCGTGAACGTTAAAAAAATGTATAGAATATAGGAATATAATTTAATGGCAATTGTCTCTAATATTTACACCATTTCGGCTAATGGGATGCTTTTAAAGGAACACTTTCGGATAACGATGGGGAAACCTGTACCGATAAAATCGTGGTCTTTATCCCCAAAACGCTGCTATATCTGGATTGATATCTGCGGTAGGTATTTTACATGTGGTCCGGTCTGCTGAGCATGTGGAAAAAGAAGCTGTTGAAAAATGAGTCCAGGGTTATCAGTAAAATGCAGAACTGGCCATTGATAAACTATGAAAGAAAGGCCTTATGTCCGACTTCAGCGCTTTGCATCACGATTGATGTAATAGAGGATCATGGGTATTTATCTGTCTCTCCAAGAGGACAGTATGTGACACAAGGTCGAGTTTAACGAAAAGAACCTGACGCATACGTGTGGGTAGGGACAAAAATTGTCACGTTCCGATCATGAATGTCATTTACTGTATGCAAAAGTATATGCAAAACTCTAAGCCCCAAAAACTACATCAAGCAGGGAAGCGATGTAACTTGTTGATGGATTATGGTGTTATCACCCGAAAGAAGGTAATGAAGGCTGTGGTTTATGTTCATTAGATACCTGCTCTGTTTTTATTTATATGCAATCACTTTAGGGATTCGCCATCACAATTATTAACTGAACAACCGTTGTGACAAAAATTGTTGTCGTGTAAAAAAAAAATCATCGAAAAAAAATATGGTCAAAATAAATTCTATTTATGACATCCCTGGTGTTTTCTACTGGGGAAACATCTGAAATTTAGTTAGAAAAACGTCTAGAAACATCTAGATTTTTGAAAATCTAAATGTTATTCTTGCTGGAAAACATCTAAAAGTAGAGTAAAAGAACATCTAGAATTATCCATAAACACGTCAAATTAAGACCCCAAAAAGATTTTTAAAAAAGCTTATATAATTCTCTTTTAAAAACAGTCTAGCGTAAAACTAAAGCTAGTTTTCAAAACGGTACGGCCAAATACGCCAAGGCAGACGCTTGTGTTCTTCTGCTGAGAACGTATAAACTGAAAAGACGCAGAATGGCACTTTCTTCTCGGTCAAGATCTGTCGGGTTTTGTACAATCGTTTGTTTTTGTTGTTTTATCCAGTGACTACCATATCAAATGGTTGAAGTACGGTCCATTTACGTCATTCTGTGGTGCTATTTAATAAAAGGTATTCTTGAAAAAGCAATACGATGTCCGTATGAAAAGGTCAACTACTGACAATGAGCCGCTGTGGTCTATGAAATAAAAGAAACTCACCATGAGGTAATCTAGTCTGAATCGTCTTTGATGAGTTAGCGTTTGTAAGGAAGACGAGAATCGAAGAGCAGGGGGCGGGGTGACTGAGGAGAGGGGGGGTAACTATTTGAAAAACGATCCTCAATGGAGATAGGGTGGCAAGAGCTTTGTTTGCGATTTCGGTCAAATATCTTGCGCTTCACCGTATAGATATGTGTTGATCTGATCCTTTGTCGAATGGGTTGAGAGGTTTCCATCAATTAAGTGATAGTGCGTGTCGATTAAAACTATCACCTTAACTGTCGGCCAAGGTTTCTTCAGGTTTCAGATTGATCTATCTCGCTGGCTGGCTGGCTGGCTGGCAATGTACGTATGTGTCACACGTACATACTGCTAGAAGGCTGGAAATTTAAACATTTGCTTCTTGTTATGTCTAGAAAAAAAGGGAGTTTTGCTTTTATACCCCTTCCCCTTAATGGGTTTTTAGTGGAGGTACAATTAGCAGTTAAACTTCATGCTAAATTGGCCCCAGGTTTGTGCCCACTTTTTTTCCTTTTAAAATTCGAACATTTTCGTGATCACTACCTAACAGGAGAGAAGATAGCCTATTTACTGATCACTCCTTTTCCACATTTTTTAATTGATCAACCCCAACATTTCATGCTGCCAAAATACATTGGTTCGTTGGAAAATTCTATTGAGTGGCTAACTAGATCTGTTTAACGCAAAGTTTCCTCGATCAAATCTCACTAAATGTTGGATGGGGCCCTTCGGGGAGCCAAGACGTCGGGCCCCAAATCACTTGCTACGTATCCGTCGTTATATAAAGGTTGTATAATGAGCACTTAATTTTCTGTCTTTTAAGGGCGGAGGGGGGAATGGAGGGGGGTCGTCTTCTTATGGCTAACTCGAGATAAGAAGCACCAATTAAAATGCAGTTTTAGACCGACGTCACAGGTCGCAAATGCACTGTTACCCGAAGAGAAATTAAATCATTAGTATATAATTGGATCCATGAGGAAAATTGTTCGGTTTCTCTATCTTTCAAACGAATTCTGTCTCATTATAAGATTACCAGTTGCTGCAGACGATTTAATTACGAAATCTTACATAAGGACTTCAGGGTCGGATTAAGATGATGCAGGTCCTGTGGCATATGTTCTAAGGGGCCCTAAATTGAAAAAAATGTATTAAAACAAGCCTGGCTGCTGCAAGATCAAACTCCACTCCTATCCCTATTCTGTCAGAAAATGATTCTTTACAACTTTTCGTATCCATAATGCATGAGATATTATAAGAACAATAATTGAACAACCGTAGCGTCAAAATTTGAAGTCAAGTTGAAATGTCCATCGAAGAAGAAATATGGTCAAAATAAATTCTATTTATGACATCTCTGGAGTTTTTCACGGGAAAGTATCTACAATAGAAAAGACGAGCGTCTAGATTCTGGAGAATCTAAGTTTTATTATTAAACCCGTGGAAATAAGGCCCCCCAAGTCAAAAAAGCCCCCTCCCCAAAAAGAAAATAATTTTTAGAACGAGTGTAGTGGAGTACAGATACCAATTTTCATCCTGGCATGACCGGAAGCGCTGGGATACACAAGCACATGAACAAATAAACAAACATGCAAACAATGGCACTTATAAGAAGATAGAACCGTTCGCTTCCTTTGGTTATTCAACAGATATTTTTAGTATAAATGAATTTATCTATTTGAATGAAATAGGCCTTTATAGATTTCATAAAAGTGTTAAATTTGTCGATTTAGCTCAGTTGGTAAGAGCCGTGACTACCAACCAAATTTCGAATCTCGGTAGGAAAATGCTAATTATATAGAAGTACTTATTCATTAGAATTTTTTTTTTAATCCTGAAAATATTTTAACATAAGTTTTCGTTGATATATCATTTTTTCCGGAAACCCAGCCGCCTACCAAGCAATTAGTCGTAATTTCAAATCACGTTAGAGGGAATGTTTATTTTTACTCCCCTAAATTTGGTGAAGATTGTTCTTGTCGTTCTGGTTCTTGTCACGATAAAAAAAACTTGGACTTGAGTATCACAACATTCATCTTCTTACTTGCAGAGTAGAGAACGTAAATAATATTTTGTATTGGCTATATCAGCCAGATAAATATGTCTTACATATCAGAAATGATAAGACGTTTTCAGCAGCTTGTTCTGCACGATATCCTAATTTGAACTTATTGGGTGGACGCCATAGCTGTTAAGGACTCAAAAACCTCCAATAATGACAAAATATTTCTTTATCTACATTCGAAAATGCAATTCTCCATAATGTGAAAAAAAAGAACAATATTCTGGTTCGTTTGCTTCACAGATAAGACGACACATATGCTTAACATTTCAGAAATATAATAGTATGAAGTAATCAACAGCTTGAGAAGCACTATGTCGTAATTAGAATTTGTGTTTGAAAAAATGCAACTCCTTGGGTAGACACCGTGCTGTTTCAATAACAATGAATCATATTTACTTAGACTGAATCTAAAAAAATATAATTACATTAGTAAATCTATCACTTTTTGCGTTATTCTCCATGAGATAAAAATGATGTTCCATGTGTAACATGTAATGATGAAACAAGTGCAGAATCACTAAATCGGAAATTGATGGCTTGCAAGCGTTTAGCGAGGGGCCTTTGATATTGCGGGGCCGTATCATATGCTATTTTTGCTACATACATTTTGTGATGTAGTATCGTTATGATTCCATGAATCATTTGAACCAATGTTTTATTCTCTGCTGTTTTGTTCATTACATCTCGGTTGATGTGCTCTTGGGCCTTCCTGGTGTGGAGATATTCTGAAATTGATATTGTCATTGAATGCTGATACTTTTTTTTAAAAGATGCATTTTCTGGTTGAGGTTCTAGATACTGTTACACGCGTCAGCTTAGTGGTACTTGCAAGTCTCAAGTCTAGCTGAGACCAGAACTTAATCCCTACAAGATTTTATGACCACCCCTTTGCACCCTGATCACATGGCTTGGAGTGTACTTAATTAGTGATTTAAAAACCGTTTGGGTAGTTTGTTTTGTTTTGTTTTTTTTTTGTTTTTTGTTTTTTTACTGATGTGCAGACGTCTCTAGTATCGATTGCAATTCACTGATTGCCTGACAGTCTGGCTGACATGCCGAAAGACTACATTTCTTTTCACGTTTCAGTTTACTCCTTCTGTATAAGTCCGAAGTGTGAGGGAGAGAAGTTGTGCATCTATGGGCTGACTTTCAGGCTTGTTTCAATACAAACTGAATAATGATAAATTTGATTACGTGATGTCATTATTTATGATTTCAACAGGATAGGACTACGCTGAGTGTGCAACTTAATCTTGTCTTTCTGCTTATTCGTCCAATATTGAAGGGAATGTGTCTGTTCGGTCTTGATTTTGTACACTTTGCGTAACTCTATACAGTTCGTTTCAATGTTTTACTTGGCAGTATATTTAATAGAATGACCATTCTGCATAAAGTCATCCGTACTTGGAGACGAGCAGAGAACAATGAACATCTTGTTTCTGTCGACATCCAGTCGTTAATGTTCTTCTTCCCATGCATTTAAAACTCGGAACTAAAAATACTCCCCCCGCAAAAGGTAGGTTTTTTTCTCTCCGTTTTTCTTCTTTTTTTTTAAACTAAAATTGCTACTCATTGCAGAGCTGGCTGGCGTATTAAATTTTTATAACTATGTGTCAGGCTAATTGATCTAGCTTCATACATTATAAGAGTACTTTCCACCCATTTCTTTCTTTCCTTCTCATTTTCTTTCTTTCTTTCTTTCTTTCTCTCTCATCCAACAGAGCCTCTTTATAAAGTTATTTTGTCGCACATTCATATCCACCAATTAGAAATAATACAGCCTTTCCCCTCATCTTTCAATTCCAAAACTACCGCTCTCAACTTATAACTGACAATGGCTACTTTTCCCGTTTTAAAATGGTCGCCGTCCCAGCTGCAAAGTAACAGACATTTATGACAAACTAACCCAAAAAATACTAACTTTAATTCTAAAAATACTAATCTTAACATTAATCCCTAAAAATACAAACCCTGACCCTGGCTCTAACTCTTGCAATTTTAAACGGGAAAGGTGACAATTGCTTCGTGATTACTTCTATGGATTTTTTTCACCAACTAACGAACGGTTAAGGGAACGGAGAATATAAATGGCTGGGACAGTTTATGTTCTCTCGGCACAAATGTCATCGGGAAAAGCACAAATTCTTATCCCTGCAATAGGTAAATAGCAGCGTAGTTGGAGCCCTTTAGTCTTGTAAATAAGTCTATCTTGGGCATCGGACAAGCACTCCGTCCTCGTAAAAGCCTATAACTACTACAATGATGGGATTGTTCTAGGAATGGAGCAAAAACCTTTATTTTATGTGTCGTGCAAAATCTGGTTGATTCTTCTGGGGATCAAGCTGCAGCAAGTCATCTCAGTTCTTCATCGTTCGCTCTCGGCATTTTTGTCGATTTCAACAATACTGTTGTCTAAGGAATTTCAATTCTGTCTTAGATCTACAATTTTTATAGTTTTTTGTTTTTAGTTTTGTTGCCAGGATCTTAGTGACCATTCCAAGCGCTCTGTTATTCCTTGGTACAATGCTCACCAACCTACTTTCTTTTTTCAAATCGAATCTATGCTAAGACTACTCACCAGCAAACTGGAAGGACTTGAAAAAGAAAACTATTACCACCACCAAAACATATTGAATATCTACGGTCTGGAGAGACGAAGAGAAAGATACGACATTCGATACTCGTTCAAAATTCTCGAAATGCCCAGCAGCAGACTACAATGGTCGAAGAAAGGCTGAAAAGATCTAGTTCCACCCTCTGTGGTGAAAAAACAGCAATGAATACGCTGGAAATTTACGTAAAAACGGCTCCAGGTCACGGATGTCGCGACTGTTCAACTCCAATCATCAACAGCAGCAGCCGTTGGACCAATATTCGCCAGACCTCTCCATCGTGGGCGTCGCAGAGCCGGTAGTTTCTGAACTTGTCAAGTTCTTTATGCCGTCTTATTTTCTATCGGCCACAATTTTGCATATGATCTCTGGGGATCCGTGTTGCGATTTGTGATTTTCAACGGTTGCTGGACATACTTGCAACATGACCAGCCCATTACCATTTGAATTTTCTAATGGATTCTACAGTTGAAATAAGAAATATTCAAGCATTAGCTAAAATGTCTGGACAGATTCCTCCGAACCACCCAGGATGAATCAATTCACCCGGATACAATACAGAGGCAGTGACCAACTCGATAATTCATGAGAGCAGGGCTAAGGATAGGCGTGTTGATCCGCAGATCATCCCCTCTAGGAGTTACACTACAGAATCAGTACAGAATCACTAGCTCTCGGGCAAAGTCCTGGTGTTCATTCAACGTTACATTTTCCTTTAGTTTATCTCTGTCAACGAAGTTGGACAATATGTACATATCAACTGGGGGTTTTCTGTCTGTCTGTTTGTCCACACAATATCTCCGAATGTTCTCATTGGATTCCCATGATATTTGGTCGAAAGGGGGGCCCTGGGCCAAAAAAGAAGTGAATAGATTTGGAAGGAAATTCAAGACTTTTATTACAGTTATCTTCCATGCATCGTATCTATATGTATATCATCACAATATATCCAAGGGTTCTGAATCAATTTCAATTTGGGGTCGAATCAAGGATCTTTCCTCGACTGAGCGATATTTTTTTCATTTTTTTTCTTTTTCATAAATTTGTTCATTCACTATTGATTTTCCATGCAATATCTCCAGAAGTTCTCAATGAATTTCAATGACACCTTGTATAAGGATGGGCCATGGGCTAAAGAAGAAGTGATTACATTCGGAGTTGGATCCAGGAATTTCTAACAGTTACTTCTCTTCATCGTTACTATGTATGAACTGATTTTTCAGTCAGTTTCTAGCGATAATATCCTTAGCAGAGGTGTGTGTTCTGTGAGTGCTTTTTAGATTCACTTGTGTGGTCAAATGAAACGGTAACATTAATTGGTAGATTCTAGTTCTTCGTTTATGACGACCAGATCTGGTTTTCTGACTTGGCTAGAATGATTGGTTTCACTGTTTTCTGGACTACGATGACAAGAGCTCACGTTCCGCTTTCTAGATGATCCTTACTTAACAATTTTGGAACAAAACATTTGTTATCAAAGAAATCAAAATACCTCTATAAATACACACACACACACACAAACATATCATCTTTTCGTTTGCAATAGATTCCTTTGCGATATGTCTATCTATCCCAGGTCATTCGCTTCCTATATTCTCATCAATTGCTTCAATGCTTTGTTGGGTGTATTTTGCAAATCACATTTTAGTCATATGAATACATTCCTCAATAGTGATTGAGCCCTCTTCCTCCTTTTCTTCTCGCGCATTGTCTGTCAGTATCATCTCAGGGTTGTAATCTTCTGTATATCGTCATCCTTGGCCTATCGATCAATCGATTCAAGTTGTTCCCCGGCCCAGCCGAAGAAGGGTCCTGAATGCCTCATCACTGATACTACCCACGTGTATGTCTCTTTTACTAAAATTCTACTGTTTGATTTTCTTTCTAATATCTTCCTTACCCTCCATTTCCCTGACATCATTTCCGTTTAGGTATTGAAATCTTCAACCGGAAGGTATTTTTTAAATTCTTCAAAAGCCCGCAAAATTAATTATCCGGACTGCTTCAAGGCTACTTAGCACCGACGTGTGTGGCGGGCAGGAGGCAGGATGTCTTCGTAACGTCCTTTTTTTTTAATGCTCGTATATGACAATCCTAAAGGAAGTAGTTCTAGCATCCAATAGTATTTTAGAAACCATCAACCAAAACTGTCACCTAAAGACAGGTTTATTCAGTATTCAAGTTAGTCTGGCTGGCTAGCTAGCTGGCTGGCAATGTGTGTGTGTGTATCATGCGCACAGGCTGCACCAATGGAGCTAGAGGGCAGAAAATGTCAAACATTTACTCTTATTACGTCTACAAAAAACGTCGGAGGTTATAGATTCTCCCCCTAAATTGGTCTTTTCGTGCAGGGTTCGATTTGCAATTCAAGTTTATGCTAAACTGATCCCTCAGTTCGTGTCACGTTTATTTTTTGAAAATATCCGACATTTAACTGATCACTACCCAACGAAAAGCCGGTGAAGTAACTCAGTCCTTGATCATTCGTTTCTACAGTTTTTTAGCTGATAACTCAACAAGGTTTACTGCCAAAAGACGTTGGTCCTAAGACGTTTTCTATCGAGTGACTAACCAGTTTTTCCAATTGTTCAAAAGCTTGCAAAATTAATTATCGCGGCTGCTCCAACATTGCAATGCACCAAAGCGTATGTCGATCAGGAGGCAGGAGGTCTTCGGGAACTTCCTCTTTTTTGAATGTTCAGCGATGGTAACGATAGAGAAAGTAGTTCGAGCATCCTGAAGTATTTTGTATTAGTATTTCACAATCTCCGTGGGGAAATATTCTTTTTCTCATTTTTCTTCCATTGTTGCATATCTCAATCTCCGATAGTCATCTCTTTTGTTATTATTTGTTTCATTATTACGAACAGTTGTCATGATTTATCACTGTTATGACAATAGTGATATTTTGTTTTATTTTTTGTTTCATGAATCGTATCCGTCCGAGCCGTTACTATTCTGATGTATTGCCCCCATCCCATGTGTACAGTCTGACTGACATACTTGATGCTTGAAATTCCGACACCGACTCTTCAGTATACTTTTGGCCTATTTGTAAGCCATTATGCTGCTAGGGACTGCATCAGAGTTCAAATCGAGGTAGTTCCACTTAATTTACACATCAGTTTCCGTCAGCGTGATAGAAAATAAACAAACAAATGAATAAAATCATATCAGTAAGTATTATATGTTATTATTGTTAAGATTCATTATCCTCCCCACGAGGGTAAATATGACACAAGGCCTGGTTTAATGTAGGGCCCAACACTTAAGCACATGGGTAGTGGCAGAAATTGCTCAAACCCCGCAGCTGGTGCTGCAAAAGTGGCAGGACAACCTATGACCAACCCGTTTAGTGTAATGGGGTGGTGCTGCTCTGGATTTGGAATCTCCAGGGACCAGTTACATCTGCTTTTGTTGCCTGTCGTGGTCAAAGACAAGAACAAGGCTGGTATTTACTTGCCTCCTCGCAGGGGTAAATACAGGATCGGCTTAATGTAGGTGGGGTGAGAATGTATGGCAACGGCGCCCCCCTTATCCTGGGGAGGGGAAACAGCGTTCCCCAATATTTATATACTAGAGAGCAGGCAGCCTTGCGTTCCCACGCTCCTGTCTTTAGTACTACGCCACTGGGGGTCATACACACTTTTGTTAGTGGGTGTGTTCAGTAATTTCCCATGATCGTCGGTTTTTGCCGAAGGCGTCAGGGTGTACCTATCGACCCTTCTCCGTTATTGCGATGGAGAGGTGCTGTCGGAGAGACGGGGTCCCCAGAGACCAGGTGCACCTCAAATTACGCCGTCCCGGCTGAAGAAAAGAACAGAGCTGATCCCAGGCACGAAGGGATTGTAGTTATTATTGATTGATGTTCTTATTGGTATAAAGATCTGACTGGGGTATTTTTTTCAAATATCGCTATCACCGTTGCTATAAACACGGAAGTATTCACCACACCAATTATAAACATTGCAGTAACTAGATCGGGAATCAAATTTTATGTTTTTTTTTCTTCCACTGCACACTTATTTGAAATAAGTACCCTATATTTCTTTTTTCCTTATTTCCTCTCCGTCCAAATTTCATGCATTCTTTTGGGGGTTTTTTCCGTCTCCTTTTCTCTTTTTTGCTACCGTCTCCTATTGAGAAATATGAGAATCGTTATCAAGTTTCTTTCATTCCAGCCGTGTATTACAAATTTCAAAACAACCTTCTTCCTCTCTTCGTTTTCATCGTTCCCCCTTCTCTCTCTCTCTCTCTCTCTGTCTCTCTGTCTCTCTGTCTCTCTGTCTATCTATCTATCTATCTATTTCTCTATCCATCTCACACACACACACTCAGACATATACATTCACACGCTCGGATTGCTTTCTAATCCGTTTTTTCTTTTTCGTCTTTTCCTCTCTATCTTTCACTTTCTATCTCTTCCACTTCCCCCTTTCTCTCTTTCATTTCTTCTCTCTCACTTCCTCTCTCTTTCTCACACAATTCCTCTCTCTCTCTCTCTCACACTATCTCACTCTCACTCACTAAGACACACACATACACGGATACTCTCTCTCTCTTCATTCTTCCGATCTCTCTCCCTTCTCCGAGAAACAAGTGGTGTTGTCTTCCATACTGAAAAAAAACTTTTAAAATAAACAAGATTTTGGGAAAAAAAAAAAAAAAAAGAAAGAAAAATTCGTCATTGTAGGGAAGAGGTTAGTCCCGACTGTGAATTTTCACACCATCGCACACTCGATCTTGAAAACGGCGCAAAAATAAAAAAAAGAATGAGAGACTTCATGAAAGAAAACCAGAAGTAGATGCATAAATTATAGATTATTATTGCTTTGGATAAATCAAATTGATATTTTGGTTTTATTCTGTTCGCCGCTTTTAACTTCAAGTGAGCGAGGGTGTGAAACTTTCCAGTCGGGACCACATTCACTATATGGTGCCAAAAACTCACTCAAGAAGAGGAAGCCGATTACGACGACGACAGTCATAATAATGTTGATGACATCAGTGCTACTGGTCTGAAAAATCGGTTGCTCTTTTAAAGGGGGAGATGAAGAGAGATGGACAGACAGAGAGAGAGAGAGAGAGATGAAGGCTGTGACAGAGAGAGGGGGGTAGAATTAGTAGGTTGGTGTTCCGTCAGCCAGTGTTGATTTAAAGACTTTTGGCTCACTCACACATGATAACACACACACACACTTGCATTAATAATCATATAATTACACCCTACACAATCACTCACGCACGTGCACACACATCGCTTGATGTAAGGGAAAAGCAAGTGTTTTCTAGGGTGTGCTCTCTTCTCACCAGCCAATATCTAACAGTTTGACGGTCCGCCTTGATAGTCGAAAAAGCTGAAAACAAAAGAGAGACAGAGAGAGAAAAAGAGAAAGGAAGAAAGAAACAGAGAGAGGGTGGTGAAAAAAAAGAAAGAAAAGATCTCTACACCACAACAAATGTCGATTTATTTATGAGGGGCACTGGTTGTTGCGCGTGTTGGATAGTTGTTACGCAATGTCTTGTTTCTCACCCTTCAAGTGTCTCTATCGTTGTCCGTCAATGATCAACACAACTTTCAAATAAAAAACGAAATCACATAGAAAACAAATAAAAAAACAAACAAACAAAAAATCAGTTCAAGCTGACAAAAAAAAAGTCCTACAAAGAAGCTGACCAACTTTCTGTTTTATTTTATTTTACTTTTTAAAAAACTTTACAACGGAATCGGATGAGGAAAATTTTCTGTAAGTATCAATCAATATATTTCTCTTTTTTCCTTCCCTTCTCCAAAAAAAAAAAAACACGGTAAAAATTCAAGTTTACTCACGCGGCAAATATAAACTACAATTCAGACACCTTTTTGCTATGGAATGACATTGAAGTAATTTCAAGGTATAATTCTATCTAAAATACAATCAATATTCGTCAAAAGATGTAGAAACGAATTCTGTTGTTTTAATTACAAGATCTTCATTTTTTAAGAAATATTTCTGTTCTATTATTGTCTTGATATCAGTTAGGTGTTGTTGTTTTTGGTTCTTATATTGAATAGAAAATAAATTAATCGAACAATTTTGAGTGTTATCAACCGAATTAGAGAACAGAATTTAGGGAAAAAAATAAATAAAACGTGCTTAAATGTTTCCCTGTATTACAGATAAGTTTGTTATTTCTTGTTAAATTTCATACATTTTGAAATAATGCATACATTAATGTTGAATTCGTATTTTCAATCTAAATTCAACATGATGATGCCTATGGAGGCGATTCTATCTAATGAATAAATAAAATAATTTTTTAAAATACTTCATCAATTATTTTTTATTAAATGAATATTTTAAATAAAATCATACCACCCAACCAGACAGAGTAAATGGTAAGGTGCAACTCAAAGCTTTTAGGTTTAATGAATATTATAAATTCTAATTCAAATTTAATTTTTAGCGTAAGCCAAGAAGGATTGACTCTAGACTGTCTGGTCTTTTTCTTTTAACGACCATTTTTTTCTCTTAAATTTACTTCACTCCTCTTTATCTTAACAAACAATTTTTCAAAGAAATGCTTAATACGTTCCGACATTTATCCATTTATTCAATCATAATGTCAAAAATCTCAACTCAAGTCATAAATGATACAAGGAATAATTCGAGGACAGCGGTCTCAGTTCCTGCTCTCTTCAAAATCGAAAATAGAGTTTTTTTAGTAATTTCGTGTTCATTTAATCCATAAGATTCTGGGGCATACAGTGAATTGGTCAGTTTTGAGAAAAATTCATTTTTTAGGTTTGAGGAGGGGGGTCATGTTTACAATGTAACTATTATGATAAAGCGAGCAGCAACCGAGACCCCTTTCCTGATTTGAAAGATCAAACATACAATTAATGTTTCAAACTCTGATGTGAGATATAACATTAGTAATAAATGACCACCTTAACTGCAAGGAACCTGTAACCATAATCTTACAACCAGTGATGTCTTGATAAGATTTAATAATTAAAAGGGAACAATATAGAAAGGGTGGTCCTGATTGTAAAGTTTCATACCTGCGCTCACTCGATGTTAAAAACGGTGCAATATAGTTTACTTCTGTTTTTCTTCCATGAATCAATTATATTTACCTGTACGCCGTTTTTCACATCGAGTGAGCGAGGGTGTAAAACTTTACAATTTACAATCATGACCACCTTCCCTATATTGCATCCTGTCTTTTTGTAACAGACATAAAAATCTTGAACTTTCCATCAAACTAAGCTTTGAAATTCTATTTAATTTAATGAACCCACCTCAATAATTCTGATCTAAGGTAGGTTACAGTTAAGGCAATTTGACAATTGTTACCTTTCCCGTTTTAAAATCATCACCGTTCCAGCTGCAGAAAACTAAACAATGCTGATGACGAACGAACCGTAAAACCTGGCCCTAATCCCTTAAAATACTACTATTAACGCTAATTGTCTGGAACGGCAGCCATTATAAAACTGAAATGGTAGCAATTGCTGATCAGTATGCAGTCTTGCAGATCCTTATTGAGTTAAGTCCTAACTAGGTACCTTTATACTTGTGGCCTTGTGCCAAACTAGAATATTCTTGGCATTTGTGGGTCAAATAGGATTTTTACCAAACTTTTTTTTCGGGGACCTATCAGCGGAAGAAGAGCAAATAGAAATTGTCAACTCAGAAAAATACTTTTAATTTTTGACTATTAGGTTCCTAATTTTGTTTCGCCATTTCTCTTTCTGGTACTTCCTCCTTTATTAATTCGTTCCGCTCCCACAACTCTCATGTCAACCCCACCCCAAGAAAAAAAAAACGACACTTGTTACTCGGAAGTTGGTTTGTTTTGTTTGTTTGTTTTTTTTCTCAGATACGTTCAGTACATCCCTATAAGATACTTTTTGGTCGATCGATCGGCTGCTATTTTGTTAAACAACAAAAAAAAGAAAGAAGGGCGTAATATTATTTATTTACTGCTATGATGTCTGGAAAGAATGTCTGATGTCATCAGGAGAATATCTATAAAATCAAATCTCAAAATTTAAAAATATAGATGTATTGAGCGTTCGTTTTATAAAGGCTTTTTCATAAGATTCTTTTCGGTCCCGATTATGTTAAATATCATTTTTTTAGCCGTATCATATTGGAATGACGTGAAACTTGGTCCAGAATTTCGGGAGGGACCATCCCTATCTTTCTCTTTCACATCCCCCTTCTACTACTGCCACAACTAGTATTGCAAAAAATCAATTTTCTCAGCCATATGATGTTGGATTGATGTGAAACTTGGTCCTGGCCTTTGACAAACTATCCTCATCCAATTTCTCCTCCTCCTGATACTGCTACCACAACCAGCAATGCTAATACTACTTTGTATATAGTCCTTTTGGAATATGGATGTAAAGTACGGTGGATACATCACTGAACTTACGGTTCTTGTTTTCGACATTTCAAATTTGACTTTAATTTTTCTTGATAGTAATGGCTTCTTAATTTTTAAAGTTTAAATCATTGAAGCAGTGCTAAAATCAAAACGCATGGCTGCCCTCTCAACAGCTCGATGGTTCAGAGGGGCTCATTTTCAGCTCCCCCACCCTTCCGAGAAAATTTTAAAAATTCAACCAATTTCAGAGACGTTTTTCAGGCATTTTAAGGTTACCTTGGTTCAATATATATTCGCAGCTACGATGCATCGTGTCAGCTAATTTGAGAGTACAAATAAATAAACAGAATTGAAATTTTAGAGAGGGGGCGCTGTTCCCATGCGTTCCCACCAGCTCGAATGCTTTTAATAAATAAACGTGTTTTCGGCCAACGTGATAAGATTTATTTCAGAAAACTTGTGTTCTTTATGAATCTTGCAATTTTAAAACCTCGCACTACATTTTGGTTTACAGGGTCGTTTTTTCATCAAGTTGGTTATAAAAAGAATTTTAATTTATCTATCAAGTGAAATAAAACTTATTACATGTTAATCTAAAACTTATGTTTAAAATATTAGAACCTGGCGTAAAAGTGTGACCACTATACAACTTTTCATTCTTAATTTTTGTCAAATTTTGTTGGTGCGTTAACTTTAATTCGACAATACTCAAGATTATAAAACAAATGGAAACAGATTGAGAAAGAAGGTTCAACTCTTAAAAAGGTAGGGTAAAACATCCACCCCCTTAATAAAATTTTGAAAAGTTTACTTGAGAATTAAAAAAAAAACGACATTCGAAAAAGGAAAATTAACTTTTTTTCTCAAATTCAAAACGGATTGAATTTATGACCAGAGAAGATAATTCGTCTATGCCGTACTTTCATACAAAGGGCAGAAAGTCGGATTTCATTTCAGCAACATAGTTACATTACATGCAGAATTCCCTTCTAAAGGCTTGAAATATTAACTTCTTTTTTCAAAACTGACAAATCATAGAAGAAATAGAAGTCTTATTGATCAGAAGCTGAAAAAATTATCCACGATATCTTTATTTTGTTGTTTTTTAAGAAACGACATCCTTTTTGAATAGTGCTAATTATTAAGCTTTCATTCTAACGAGAACCGAAAGTTCAGTGAGGCGTCCACTATCAAGTTTAAACGACATTATTGACGAATCACGTGATCTGAGTAAAAGATAATTTTATGTAAAGAGCATTTCTTTCGAATTTGGTCTAAATCTGACTCAAAACAGCTGAGAAAATCGATTTTAAAGTTTAAATGTCAGTTCATTGTCAAAGCACATGACCCTGAGTGGAAGATTTTCCAGGAAAGAAGGTCAAGGAATACCCTTCGACCAAATTTCAATTCCACATAAAAATCACCCAGGGCTCTCAAGGTAACTCTCTCGGACTCGTCCGAAAAAAGAAATCACAGGTGTTCATATACCACAGTTACGGATAAATCCCAGTTACAGTGGCAAAAGATTTAGGGAAAAGACCTGCTTTCCAAAGTCGACCTGGGCCGAGAACTGACATCGTTTCGTAAGCTGAGAACTTTTCAGCACCTGTATGCATTAAAAATCATAACACTACAAGGGAGCTCAGCAGGAAATATCAAATTCATTTCAGATCATCTCTAGGCATATAAGAATACATGTTGAAAAGACTGGGAATGTTGGTTAAATGTCTTCGATGGTTAAATGGAGACATAAAAAGAGGCAAATTTGAAGACACCTGGATATTGACCATGTTTCAAACAATCATTCTGACTGTCTTATATCAGTGATAAATATGGTTCCTGCATCACAGGACCTCATCATCATCATCATCACCACATGACCTAATATGTTACAAATGATAGGAAAATAACTATGAGTGCTTTATCTAGCATAATGTTTTATTGAGAAGCTCTCATAGCGGGTGTTGTCTTTTTACCTTTCGGATTTTCGGCCATTTTCGACCATTTTCATAGCCTTATAGGAGAAAAAGTATACACCTGATTACAGCTTCCATCCAAGACACAAAGTTTCAAAGCTTTGTATGCCATATCGAAGGTTCTGTAAGTGTCGGAGATTGGCCGGAAAAAGCTCGTTCAGCAAAATGCATGAAAATGAGCAAAATTTCAAAGATTTCTAATTTCAAAACTATTCGATGTATCTAATATTTTGGATTTATCTACGTTTGTTATTGGAGCACCAATGATTTTTTTCAGGGGAATCTGAGAGGGTAACCTAGGGAATCTTCCAAAGAAGTACCTAGTTATTGACTGACTTAGTCGACTTAGTTTTGATCAAGTGCCTAGTTTTTATATACCTCACTGACTACCCACTCAGTTTTCAAAAAAAAAGAAATATAAACTTTCGTCAAAACTGGGTTAGGATGGTTGAGAATTGAGGAAGAAAAAATCGAGAATCTCGTTCTCAGAAATTACTCATTTCGTTTCCCGTTTTATTTCCCCCCAAAATGTCTCTTTCCCCGATTCATGCATTCAAGTTTTTATGTAAGACTTCAATTTAAACTTTCAGTAAGGTTTTTAGCAGACCAACCAACAGGATGTGGTGTGTGGTTCAACCCTGACTGCAATGTAGGCGATAAGTCAACTTATCTATAAATGGCAAATACTCTCAATTTCGTTTCTAAGGGGGTTTATCTAACGAATTTAGTATTAAAACCCAAGGAGATTAATTTCTTTTAATTTTGTGAAGACAATAAGTGAAAGATCGTCGGATCATATCGTTTTCTCGCGGCTCAGTAGCACATTCTTTGCAGACCAGCACTATGACGAGTCAGTATATATATATATATATATATATATATATATATATATATATATATATATATATATATATATATATAGTAGAATGTGGATTCGCTACACAAACTAGTTCATGTTTCTACCCTCTTCAGGCCTCATCAGGCGAAACAACTTGACTTCAAGAGTAAAAAGTTGTATGTGTCGAGCACTCTATGAAATAAATCCATTACATTTCAGAAGTTGCTTTATATTTTTGATATATTATTATATTATGTTATACTGCTAGCCTGATTTGTACCACATATACTGTGTTTGAGTATATATATATATATATATATATATATATATTGTGACGAAATCTGCAACTAAAAGTTTCTTTAGAGGAAACAAACCTTTTGTGTTTTCCATAATCGGTGAACGTTCTCACAGAAATCTACCCATTTCTGTTTATTTCTCTCCCATCTTTTCATGGAAAAAATCAGTTATCCCTCTCTATTAGCGTCTGGGGTTGACTGGTCAGCAATATCTCCAACATACTGTTGTATGTCTGGAAAGCTGATTTTATCAATATATCTCATCAAATCGGATATATTAATCAAGTAATTCTTGATATTTTCATACAATTATATTTTTAGTTGTAAAATAAATGGTCAAATTTTTTTTAAAGATTTAATTTTCAACATACTATTTTCGACCGACTTCACGGTAAATGGTTGGGTGTTGCTCTGAGGAGCTAAATCCTCTAAAAAGGCAACTCGGAAGTTTGGGAAACATTACTTTTTATCAAAGCATTTTTGGGTGCAATCTATTACAGCATGGTAGCCATTAAGAATACTGAGATCACTCAGAGCTCAATGAATAGTATCAAACCATGTTCTGAGAGGTCTCTCGGGAATGGAGGGGTAATCAAGCTTTTACGGGTCACTTGCCTATTTCTCTTGAAGCTTGGAGGTCTGAGACTTTCGTTGGCAGTTTGTAGAAAAGGTGAGCTGTTAGGTGCACTGATTCTCAGAGCAATCAAAGCACTGAATACGAGTGGATCTCAAGAGGCAGACATTGATCTTGAGACTCAATGGCAGCTGGTTCACTTCATCCATGAGGACGTCTAGAGTCAGACGGGAGTGAAAACCTCTGCCCTTGGTGTCGAGGATGATCTCTCATCTCTTGAATTCATATAAAAAAAATATAAATGCAAACTTATGGGGAATAACATCTGATCAATCTTACTCTCCTTGTGCAGTTAGGTAAACTTTAATTTTTTTTTTTCAGTTTTGTTCACACATCTCAACTGAACGCTTTTCGGTCGGTCGGTTCCTATTATATAAACAACAAGAAGAAGGATAATAGGATTGTGTGACGTCACTAATAGAACATCTTTTGATCAATAGATGACGTATCAAGCATTTATTTTTTTTAGCTGCCAAGTATCGCTTATAATCAATAGCTAAAACTGTCTTCAAAACTGGCTAAAATTGGCTCAACTTTTGAATTTCTAGCCAACTTTAGAGCTAAAAATGTTATATATACTTATTTAAAGCTCACTTATCAAATATTACAACCATACACTAAGATTCCAGAACAAATTATTGATAGAAATTGTTCACATGATTTAAATTTATCAATTCCTCTTCCTCCATCCCCTGCAACTATTACCACAACAGCCACTTCATTTAGATCCCTTTGAAATCGAAACGGATAAAGATGGTGGACACATCTCTGAACTTATGGTTCTTATTTCTTAAAAACATCGGACTCTTGTGAGTTGAATTAACTGACAAGAGTCTGATTTTTTACAATGCATTAAAGAGTTCTAAGGTGCTTAGGTGGAGTTTCAAGAAAGTTCAAGAGTTAAATATAGTCTAATAATACTATGTGAGTATCCAATTGTCTCAAGCAGAAATGTGCAAATGACAAATCACTCCCCCCCCAAAAAAAAATACAGAAAAAATGAAGAGGAGATTGCATCTCTTTCTAAGTGGCATAAACACTAGAAATGAATCTTTAAAAAAAAGTAATCAAGTGCTGAGTGAGAAAAACTCTTTTCTCCTTTTTGGCTTTTTTTTAATTTTTTCTTCAAAAGATGCACTTGCATAAATTGCTGTCATTGGCTAACATACTGTGATGTTAGTTACATCCCTTACTCAGTGTTACCAAATTAGATATTGCCGGATTACGTTCTTTGCTCAGTGTCGCCAATTTAGACAATTTTCATCTAAATCTAGTGGTTTTTGGTTCCGTTTAGATGTCAGAAATTGCTATAAGATGATTTCTAATAAAATAAGTAAAATTTTCATTCAGTTTATTGATATAAATAAGTAATATTTTTGATAAATTGAGTAACATTTCAATAAAATAAACGTTTAAGATTTAAGTCACATTCAATTCATCAATGATATTTAATACATTCCCTAGATTTTTAGACATATATTGTGAGAATATACATGTTTCAAGATGTTTAAAGTTGTTTTTTATCCAATTTCAAATGTAAACTTAAAAATAAAGTTCACAGCACTGCCTTTGCAATATCTTCACACAAGAAAAGAACTAGCACATTTATGGTTTGACTTTCAGGCTTGTTCAATTATTAGACTTTGACACGGGAGAGAATAGAAGACTCTAACATCAAAGGATTATATGTAAAATGTATTGTAATCAAAAGCATATTATATTCAGAAAATTACTATCTGCCTTTAGCGAATTAAAGAGACTTTTTCTAATTAAACAGTTATTAACATTATTTTTACATTTTAGAATAAATGTCGGCTTTACAGACTTACAACTGACCTGCAATTTGCTTGGGATCTAATTTAACAAAACTCATCTTTATTTATTTTTTATAAATCTCTGGCTACTAATTTAACAAAGTAATGAATAAATTAGAAGGACTGTGACATTCAAAGCAAATAATTGGCCATATATTCCTCACCAAAGAAACTCGAAAGTATTCAGAGAGTGCCAATCCTATGGCTAAAAAAATGAATGAGAATTGGTTTATATATACGTAGGGGAGGTGATTGTAAATTATTCCTGGATCTGCCCCAAAATTTAATCGATCGTTTCTTTGCTCATGGCTCACCTTTTCACCCAATAGCATTGAAACTTGTTGAGAACTTTTGGAGATATGAGCTCAGCAAAAACGGAAGTGGAGTTTAGGAACTGGGGGTACGCTAAGGTCTGTGAGGCTGAGGTTAGGAAGAAAAGGGGAGGTAGAAGCATCCCCCTCCTCCGAGGAAACTGAGAAGTAGGGTTACACCATCCCTCTGCATACCCCTCATTTTCCTTCACTGGTTTACAGACAGACAGACATGAGTATGTGTATATATATATATATATATATATATATATATATATACATATATATATCTTGTAACACCATTGACAGAAGTAATGGAAGGAAAATAGTCAAAAGTTTTTTGTTTTGTTTTTTTAGCCACAAGTTTCCATCTTGTATATTTTTTAACATTCCTGTTACCCTGGTATTCTCTTAAGAGATTTTGAAAATGTACCTTGTCATTAGTTTCCAACCAAATTCTCATTAAAATGATCCTAATATGAGCATAACCAAAACTGCTGCTGATCTGTGATGTCTGCTGAATTATCTCCCTTTGTTGGTAGGTGGTTAATTTTTTCTTTGTTGACAATATTCAATTAATTCACTCGAGTATTAACAGATTGCAGACAAAACATAGTTGACAATAACCAGACGTATGATAAATCATGTTTATTGTGGATCTATTATATTATTTACAATGGTCGATGAGCTGAATGAAAGGCTCTGTTACGGTGCCTGACCTCAAAGCTCTCAGCTGTGTCTAAGCTTTGAGATTTAGAATATGAAGTTTTGCAGTATTCTCTTTATTAATAAAAGGTTCACTAATAGGGAAGCCATAATTTGTGCATTTATTTGAGACCACTCAACCTGAAGAATATCACAGAGATGGTATATAATCATCAAAAGATAATTGGAAAAGGGTTATTGATAGAAATGTGTCATGTTTTGATTAAATATACATCATTTTTGGCTGTTTACATCACCATCCATCTTAGATTTCATATGTTACATCTAGATCTTCCTTCATGTTTATCTTTATTGATTATATTATTTTACAATGATCAGTTTGAGTCCGAACCATTTCTTTTTTGTACTTTTGACTTTACGCAGTGAC